>APFE030640498.1:0-33305 GCA_000404065.3 Pinus taeda
TTTTTTCCCAGAGCAAATCTTTGTTTAAGGCTAGTTCATCTATATACCTAAGTGAGGCAAAATACTGTAATGGCAAAATGCAACAGTTGCAACTTGCTGTAAGTCTGACTGTGGGCATAGCCATGACTAGTCACAAAAGATTATGAGATTCATTCTAACTAATACCGTGTCACCATTTTGAATGTACAATTAAAAAGAAATTACTACCGTTGGTTTGTTGGTGATGTTGTACCTTTCCTACTGGCTCATTTCAATAGCCAAACTATTGATCAGAGAGATCATATGTATAATACAGACCCTGCTGCTCTGTTGCATGCTAGTTTTGATAGCTTATCTGTAATAACCCCGTCTTTAAATCACTAGCTAGCTGTAGAAGGTGCCCACATTTGCTGTGCATGCTGTTGCTACTGTAGAAGACCGTCCAAGGTACATACTCTAAAGACTAACACTGGAAGTTCTCCAAGTAGGAAAACTCACCTTTGACAACGTTAACCTATCTTCTTCCATTGACTGTTGTCTTGAGAGTACCCGTCTCGAGTTTTTCTGAATCCCAAAAGGAGTCACAGTTACTGTCATGAAGATCATCAGTTCATATTCCACTTCAATATCACCATTATATGCACTATGACTATTAACATTTTTTGCTCCATCCTCTCCCTTCTCAGGGGCCCTGTTGCCATTAATAATCCTCAGGATACTAGCTTAATGAAATATGTTTTCAGAACTATTAATTTCTATAGCTGATAAGAAGAACAAAATTTCGTGATGTTACATTGGCATTCTCTATAAATAATGCTTCTGGTTCATCATCTATAATCTTGCTACTTTCGGATGCATACCTGAGTGTAAGGATTAGGAAAGCCTCCTAAAGGAATTAGGATATTTCATTGCTTAGTTTTCCAAACATGCCCACCAACGTTAACCTTTGTCACTATGCGCGTCAATAGCTAAGTGGTCTAAAATCAGAGTTAAGTGGTCATGAAGAATATATAAAACATAAGGAATAATGATTTGGACTGTATATGAATTATTGGGACTCAGACTGACCCCAACAGAAGAGAACTGAACCATTGCTCTAGTATGGATGCAATTGTCAGCTTTCGTAATGTGTTTTGGTTTTCAGTGAAAGGATCTTTTATAATCTGAATCAAAGATCCAGTAGGACCTGTCATTTTAAGTGGAAAGTTATGCTATAAATTGAGGTGAGACTGTTGCTCATTAATAATTTTTCCCAGAGCAAATCTCTGTTTAAGGCTAGTTCATCTATATACCTAAGTGAGGCAAAATACTGTAATGGCAAAATGCAACAGTTGCAACTTGCTGTAAGTCTGACTGTGGGCATAGCCATGACTAGTCACATAAGAGGCTACAATGAATCATGGATTGCATTGATCAATGCATTTCTATAAGATTCATATCTGAGACAAAAGATTATGAGATTCGTTCTAACTAATACCGTGCCACCGTTTTGAATGTACAATTAAAAAGGAATTACTACCGTTGGTTTGTTGGTGATGCTGTACCTTTCTGACTGGTCATTGTTGATTGTAGTACCAAATAGTTTAATAGTTGTGGCTACTAACCACAAATATAAGGATAACTGTATAGGGGAATGATCACTTGTGATAATCATTTATCAACAGTTAATGATTCTTATATATCTTCCTTCTTTTAAGCAACCAACTAGCTGTTGTATAATGTAGATAATATTTAGTCACCTTCTTACTCTTAGATTCTATATTCGATCAATTATACCCCTGTGTTTAGGGCAAAAATTGGCTTCTTAAAAATTAAAATAACAGTGGAGAGCTCAGTTGAAAGCCAGTAACAGTAGCTTAACTGTAATCTTGGTAATTTTCTCTCTTAACAAAATTCAATCAGAGGCTGAATGGCGTGCTAATGAATGAGTCTTATGTGTTCTGCTGTTCCCTCCAATTTACAATCACTGTTGACTTTGTGCGAAGTTGAGTTGGAATAGATGGAATAAAGCAATGCGCTTATATACAATGTTATGAAATGGTTGAATTTATTCCCCTCATTGGTGTTTTGATGCCTTAAATTTACTGCTTTATCTCACTGATTAATTTTACGCTGTATCTGACTGCTGAGTAGAACGATATACAATTACACCCACTGGTCCTAACGTACAACAGGTTCTTTTTGGTCTTTGGCAGTGGCATTTTGAGCTCTGATATCAAAACCCTCTGAGCAGTTCAGTAGACATTTGTAGTTCCAAAGGTACACACAATGATTCTCTATTCTATATGCATTTGCATTGTCCAATTTGCTTTGTGACTAGTAATTGCATTGCATGACTAACCATAATATTCTCTGTTCTATATGCATTTGCATTGTTCAACTTGCTTTGTGACCAGTAATTGCATTGCATGACTAAACATAATATTGCATCAAACATTTAGTCATCATCATGTATGCTATGTCTGAGGAAGACAAATTGCAATTAGTCTTGCAAAAGCATCACTTATGTCGTGTGGACAATTTCTCATATCTAATTGGAGACTGTTTATTCGATAGTTTAGAACTTTTGCTAGATTTCCGATACACATCAGTAGAGCTAAGAAGAGGAACAATAGAGTATTTTAGACACTGTCTCGAAAAACAAGATGGAGAAGCAATTTTTTCTTATGAACATGAACTGCATGAAGTGTCACTTCAAGAAATGCATAGCATTAGCAATCGTGAAATCTATTTAGACAAAATGGCTAGATCTGCCTCAAACAATATACCCTTATGATCTAGAGGTCTATGGGGAGATATTTTCTTTATCCATTGGCTCTCAAATTGGCTGAAGATTCCAATTAGAGTTTGGTCCAAAACAAAGATGAGGATTTATTTGCACTTCAATTCAAGTCTTATGGCAAATACTCTCGACATATTATTCCATGACGAGGATCCTCTGAATGGGCACTTCGAACCTTTGGTTCGTACGTAGCCTACAATTGGTTGTACCTTCCAACAACAAACCAATGTCTCATATGAACAAGATGCTGTAATGTTTCATTCAGCGCATTCCTCAAAGAACAATACTGAAGCACAACCTGAAACAAAATGTCAATCTGTTGAAACTAAATTAAAACCGTCTTGTCACTTAAACAAGCACAGCAAAAGTGTATCTTTGCATGTGCTTAAGGACATTGCTCACAAGGATTTGAAAAGACAAAAAATAGGCATTGACTATAACAAAATTGCAATGAAACAACAAGAATTTCAGTCACTTAGAAACATGTCTACTATGTCTGACGAGCACAAGTTGCAATTACTCTTGCAAAAGCATCACTTATTTCGTGTGAACAATTTCGCATATCTAATTGGAGACTGTTTATTCAATAGTTTAGAACTTTTGCTACATTTTCAATACACATCAGTAGAGCTAAGGAAAGGAACAATAGAGTATTTTAGACATTGTCTTGAAAAACAAGATAGAGAGGCAATTTTGTCTTACGAACATGAACTGCATGAAGAGTCACTAAAAGAAATGCATAACATTAGAAATTGGGAAATCTATTTAGACAAAATGGCCAGATTTGCCTCAAACAATATACCCTTAGGATCCAGAGGTTTATGGGGAGATATTTTCTGTATCCATTGGCTCTCAAATTGGCTGAAAATTCCAATTAGAGTTTGGTCCAAAACATAGATGAGACCTTATTTGCACTTCAATTCGAGTCTTAAATCAAATACTTATGACATATTATTCCACGACAAAGATCCTTTGAATGGGCACTTCGAACCTCTCATTCATAAGCAATCAACAATGCATTCTAGCTTCCAACAAGAAACAAGCAACTCATATGAACAAATGAACTTATGCAGTAAACAAGATAACATGGAAAGATGTCTTCGTCCAAGTAAAGAAGATACAAGTGAAATAAAGACATCTTTAGCCAACGCTAGAACATCAATAAAGACATCTTTAGCCAACGCTAGAACATCTGCTCTAGCAACTGCATCAAATACTGAGGAGGTTGCATCAAATACTGAGGAGGTTGTAATGTTTCATTCATCGCATTCTGCAAATAACAACACTGAAATACAATCTGAAACAAAATGTCAATTTGATCAAACTAGATTAAAATCATCTTGTCATTTAAACAAGCACAAGAGAGGTTTATCTTTGCATGAGCTTAAGGACATTGCTCGGAAAAATGTGAAAAGGCAAAAAATAGGCATTCAATATAACAAAATTACAATGAAACAAGAAGTAGTTCTAGAGAACACAGAAGATGCCAGTGGGACACTCCCACTGAGATCCCCGTCACTGAGAAACTTGGAAAAACATATGAGAACCAATGCACAAATAGAAATCGTAACTTCTCGTCCATTAGGAAAACAGACAAAAGTTCTAGAAAACAGAGCAGATGTTAATGAGACACTGAGATTTCAATCACTTAGAAACTTGAAAAAACATATTAGAAACAACGCACAAACAGAAATGAAAACTTCTCTTCCATTCGGCAAAGAGACAAAAGTTCTAGAAAACACAGGAAAACATATTAGGCCCAACCCGCAAACAGAAACTGTAAACTCTTGTCCATTAGGCAAACAGAGGAAACATTTATCTTTGCGTTTGCTTAAAGGCATTATACGGGAAAAATTGAAAACACATAAGATAAGACTCGCATTCAACACAACAACAATGAAACAAGAAATAGTCATAGAACACGTGGACTACAACCCATTTGTAACAAGATCAAAGAAGCTTTCAACACAATCAAAGAACTCAGGAAAATCTAGCCTATCGCTTCAGTCAAGATCAACAAACACATTAACACAATTATCAAAGTTTGATGAAATATATCAAAGACAAATAAGTGACACACCTATTTTCAATTGTTCATCATGTGAAAGAACCTTTTTCAAAAGGGACATTTGCTTGTTGCAGCAAGCAAATCAAACAAGACAAAATAAGATTAGGAAACTATCAACTAGTTTTGAGGATGTTAAATCTCGTGTTCAAGATGGCTACATTTGTAAACACTGCAAAAAAGCAATTGAACATGGAACAATTGCTAAATATGCAGTTCCTGAACAAATAAGAAGAAATAGTGCCACTAGAACACTCACACAACTCACTGAACTGGAAGAAAGACTAGTTGCATTAAGATTGCCCTTCTTGCAAATAAAAGAAATGGGCCATCGACATAAGAAGCCGCAACTAGGCTTAACTGGAGGAGTTATCAATGTGCCCACAAATATTTCTAGAATTCAATCTGCATTGCCCCGAACTATAAAAGACACTGACACGGTTGCCGTTGTTCTCAAAAAGAGTTTAAGATTCAAAAGTGCATATGCATTTGGTCGAGTTAACATTCACAAAGTGATGAAAGCATTAAAACAATTATGCAAAAGAATGCTTTACAAGCTCGAGAACGCTACCATAGATGACAATTGGAAAGAGGCATTTCTACAAAATCAAGAGGCATATCAAAGTTCAAGTGACATTGATGATAGCGAAGACGATAACCAAGGAAACGATGAACCAACGACAAAAACATTGGTGCATGGATTCATTGATGCACACACTGTCTATGACCTTGTTAACAGACAAATTAACATTGCACCTGCTGCCGGATACATGCCATTAGGAATCTTCAGAGATAAGTACTCAAAAGAAATGAGTTTCCCCTCGCTTTTCTATGGCAACAAACGCCCAGTTGAGATCTCCAAAAACTTTACATATCAAAAGATCTGTCACTGGGAAGTGCTGCATAAAAACCACGATTTTGCTTATCATACTACAAACTTGTTTTATAAAGCAACTCGCATTATCATAAATCAAGTCTTGAATACAATGTGGATTAGAATTAGAAAAGGGAAATTGAAAGGTAGAAAACTAGTTGCAAGAGACGTTAAGTCAAAACCAAACCTAGATCGTATTTTAAATTCTGACATTGGGTACATGGATCTAAAAACAATTCGTACCTCGCCTGACTACCACCAGCAAATACGGAACAAACTCTATGCAATGATTCGAAAACTAGGGCTGCCCACTTTCTTTGTTTCCTTTAGCAGTTCCGAGCATCTTTGGGATCCTTTAATGGATGCATTGAGAGACATAAAACAGAATACTAGAAAACCAAAGACAAATGAACTTGATGAAAATGAACCTAGCTCGTTAATAAGAAATGACCCTGTTACTTGTGTACGTTACTATAGATCTAGGAGGGATGCACTACATCAATTGATATCTCATGATCACAAGTATTATGGAGAACTCAATGACCACTTCTATGTAACTGAATTCCAAAATCGGGGAAGTGAACATGAACATGGTTTACTTTGGATAAAATATGCACCAATCTATGGTCAAAATGCAAACATTGAAGTTGAACAATTCGTTGACAATTACTTGTCAACTAATTCATTCCTACTTGCAAAGGAACTTAGAGCTCTACAACACCATTGTCACACAAAAAGTTGTAGGAAGCATGCAAAGTCTAATTGCAGATTTAATTTCCCGATACCACCCATGAAAGCAACAAAAATACTTGAGCCTCTTGAATTCGATAGTGATAGAATGAAAACACATGCAAAGCTAATCTTTGAAACAATAAACAACACAAGATACAATGAAAATGATACATTTGATAGCTTTTTGGCCAACCTTGGACTAGTACACAATGAATACATACATGCCATTCAATGTACACTCAATCGAACAACACTCTTATTGCAAAGAAAACCAGTTGACACCTGGACAAATAGCTTTGCAAAACACATTCCGGGAATTTGGATTGCAAATACTGATTCCCAGTTTGTACTTGACTCATATGTAGCTGCAATGTATTGCAGTTCCTATATGACGAAAGAAGACAGAACACTCACGAGGACATTTAAAAACATACGCGAAGATCATGAGAGAGCAAAATATGATATCCTAAAGACCATTAGTTCTTTAGGGAAAGCATTGGTCAACTTGCAACAAATGTCTGCACAACAAGCAGTGCATATTGTGTTATCACTCCCACTAAATTGTAGTTCACGGAAGTGTGTATTCATTAAGACATCTCCTGTGGATGATCGTGCATTTGTTCTTAAAAGAAAAAAGGACCTGCAAAAGGAGGCAGATGACTCAGAAGACATAATGTGCCCATCAATTATTGACTACTATGTTCTACGACCTACCGCTATTGAACTTGTATGCTTAGCAGAATTTGCATCTAGTTATACAAAGAAAGGACAAAAACACAGAAAATCAAGTAGACCATATGTCATTCGATCTGTTAGATATAGCAAATACAAGGACATTGAAAACCACTGTAGAGAGCAATTAATGTTATACTACCCCTATCGAGTAAGTGAAACTACAATTAAGCAACACCACACAAGTTGGCAATCTGCATATCTCACATTCGAAGAAATAGTCAAGCAAAATGAACAAAAGTTCAAATTTGTTACAACAACTACATGGGGTGACATAGATGACGCAATTCACAGAGTAGAAACAGAAACTGAACAAATATTCGACATAGATAGTTTGAGATCAAATGAAACAAAAACCACAACTTTTAACAAATCAATAGATGAGAAATACGAAAACTATGACTTCCAAAATGACTTGGAACATTTCCAAGATACAAAGAAGTTTTCTCTACGGTCTACAAGGCCATATGAAATCGTCAAACAACCACATATACTTGAAGACATAGAGTACTATGAATTAATGCGTCAACTAAACACAGAACAAGCAAGCATAGTGACTGATGTTATAACAAGAAAATTGTACAGACCAGATGAGCTAATCTATTTGTTCTTAACAGGAGGTGCAGGAACAGGAAAGACACACACAGCTAAGGCAATTTTCCAATCCTTAGTACGCATACACAATGTGGCATTGCCTTATAACCCATCACAACTAATAGGAATAATCACTGCACACACGGGCAAAGCTGCCTTTAATGCTGGTGGGGTGACATTGCATTCTGCATTCTATTTGCCCTTTAACAAAGCAGATTGCCCGTCCCTAAACAATGAAAAATTAGACACATTATCAAAGCATTTCCAACAATTGCGTGTACTCCTCATAGATGAGGCATCGCTTGTTGGTGCAACAACACTATATCAAATTGACAAGCGGCTGCGCCAAATCTTACACACACCAACTTCATACTTTGCTAATGTTGACATCATATTCTCTGGTGATCTTTACCAGGCGAACCCAGTCAGAGATTCTCTAATCTTTGAAAACCCAAAAATCCACAAAAACACAATTCCATATGACTTTTGGCCTGAGAAAATAAAATGTTATCAATTGCACACAGCAATGTGGCAAAAAGACCCATTGTTCATCGATGTACTAAATAGGATGAGATTAAACATGCAAACAGATCAAGATATTTCTTATGTAAACAATAACTGTTACAGGATGGCACCTTTAAGCCTAGTTTTCCCATACATTTTCTATCGAAACAAGTATGTCCATAATCACAATGCAAAAATGATTTCTCTGACAGAAGGAGAACAAATAACACTACTTGCAATTGATAACTACGAGACTCCTGGATCGAGCTATTTTGCTTTTGATAAAGCAATCTCATTGCCATCAACAATCACAGTTAAACAAAACATGTTAGTTGAACTATATGCAGGAAATTACAATACAAGTGATGAATTGGTTAATGGTGCTGAAGGGATTTTCAAATCCTATTCATCTAATAACAACGGACCTGACATTGTCTGGATAGAATTCTCAGACACAGAAATTGGCAAACAACAAAGAAACAAATTTAAACAACTATATGACATAAATATATCACCAAATTGGACACCAATCCTGCGAATTGTAAAATCGCTAGCAATGTCTCATAACAAATTACAAATTACAATTCGGAAACAATTTCCAATCCAATTAGCCTGTGCATGAACAATACACCGAACACAAGGGTTGACATTAGATCAACTTGCATTTGACCCAACTGGTGTCACAAAACATGGTCTAGTCTACACTGCATTATCACATGTTAGAACTATCGAGTCACTATACTTGATTAACAAATTGACACAACGAAACTTCCATATAAAAAACAAGATAATCAATGAAATGGCACAGCTAGAAACAATTGCTGCATGGAAACTAGAATTCGCAAAGAAGAAATATGATAACAAGGATCTTTTGTCAATTGCAAGTCTGAACACACGTAGTCTACGTGCACCACTTACTGACGTGATTCACCACAATGACTTAATGGACAATATGATCCTTTGTTTTCAAGAAACTCATCTCTACATTCCGCCAGTAGACAAAGAATTCTTATCATTCAATTTCGCCATTGCACATCTGACACATGGAATTCTTACTTGCATAAACAAGAAAATACCTACTAACGCAATAAAGACATTTTGCAAAAACAAAATAGAGCTTACCCTAATTGACATGTACTTCCAGCAGCCGATTTGCTTAATGAACATTTATGCAGCACCATTTGAACAAGTATCCATGATAACACAAATAATAAAGGAAGCAAAATCGCAAACTACATATACTGATTGTGTTTTTTTAGTTATTGTTGATCTCAACATTGACATCAAACAACCAACAACTCGCAGCAAAAACTTCGTACAATTTATGGAAATGGAAAACTTACAAGAAATAACAAGCAAACTATCTCCGCAACGGAAAACAATAATAGACCATATCTGGACAACTTTTCCAATAAAACAATGTGAAATAAATGTAACATGGGCATATTGGTCTGATCATGGCATACTCTATGCGCTACTACAGCTCTAACGGTCCTTTTCTCTGCAATCTGTTAAACATGCCATAAAACAAAACCTATGTTTTCCACTTTTTTGCACTTTTGGCCTTCTCACTGCCATATCGATGTAGCATTGGTATACAAGTCTCTCTACAATTTGCTATGTTTTCCACTTTTTTGCACTCTTGCTTTTCTCATTGCAAAATCAATGTACCACTGGTACACAAGTTTCTCTACAATTTGCTAAACTTCATATCCGACTGAAAATCTATGTCTTGCAGCTACCTTGCAACACTCTGCCCAAACTAATCAAGGTAACAACAATGCGCTACTATAGCTCTAACGGTCCTTT
This sequence comes from Pinus taeda, assembly GCA_000404065.3. Taxonomy (NCBI): domain Eukaryota; kingdom Viridiplantae; phylum Streptophyta; class Pinopsida; order Pinales; family Pinaceae; genus Pinus; species Pinus taeda. Next base: position 10,072 of record APFE030640498.1, read on the forward strand.
TCTTTGCAATCTGTTAAACATGCCATAAAACAAAACCTATGTTTTCCACTTTTTTGCACTTTTGGCCTTCTCACTGCAATATCGATGTAGCATTGGTATACAAGTCTCTCTACAATTTGCTATGTTTTCCACTTTTTTTCACTCTTGCTTTTCTCACTGCAAAATCAATGTACCACTGGTACACAAGTTTCTCTACAATTTGCTAAACTTCATATCCGACTGAAAATCTATGTCTTGCAGCTACCTTGCAACACTCTGCCCAAACTAATCAAGATAACAACACAGAGAATAGTATTATGCACAGATCTAGAATTACATTGAACACATTTTGCTTATAAACCTAATAGCTTGTACTCATATGTGTACAGGTAACTACCATGAAAAGACAACACGAAGACACTACTGCTCCAGGGGCTGCTCCAGAAGATTGCCCTCTCCTAGAAACTTCGAGCATCTCAGAAACTCAGAAAAGGTAACTAAATAACCTCTAAATCTTTCCTTACAAGTTTCATAATACAAAGATTATGTTAATTCAGATTCTTTTTAATATTGTAGAAAGTTTCATAATACAAAGATTATGTTAATTCAGATTCTTTTTAATATTGTAGAAAGTTTCATAATACAAAGATTATGTTAATTCAGATTCTTTTTAATATTGTTCTACAGGCATTATGCTAATTCAGATTCTTTTTAATATTTTTCTACAGGCAAAAAGGTGAAGAGCAATCTGAACTAAGCTCCAGTCATGATTTATGCGCTTCAATTACAATACAAGAGCTGAAAAGCCTCAAACAAGGAAGAATCTTTCACGGGGATGTTCTTGTTATTTATAAGACAATTGTTGATCAAGTACACGGCATCCAATTGTTACGTGCTAACCTAGTAGATAGCAAAGGCAATATGGCAATCACACTCAATGTGCCACATAATCTCATTCCTACTGCCGAGGAGAAACTTGTAGTCGGCCAAGGAATTTGTATAAAAGATTTTAAAGTCTCTCCGAAAACAGTTTATGACCATTCAGACTGCAGCTGGATATTAGTTTTACATTAGAAAAGTATCATAGAAACTATCCCAGCAGTGTGTACAGAATACAGATTTGTACCGACAACCACTATTAGCCAACTGACAAACACAACTGGATTTGCAATCGGTACAGTAGCTGGTCTTGTAACATCAGCTAAAGAAATAGGTAGCCAATATGTGCTAAATATCAAGGATGGCCAATGTCAAAAAGACACAGCTTCGGTATATACAAACTCAACGATTTATACTTTTTACATTTACTTAGAAGCAATTGCATTAGTGTTAACCCTTGGTACATTTTGCAATGCAGGTTTATCTTTTCATTGCATTAGTGTTAACCCTTCCTACATTTTGCAATGCAGGTTTATCTTTTCAGTACATTTAAGCCAATTTTCAAATTAATACAACAACAAATTTCAAAACAAGAAGCACCAATGGTGCTGTTTCGAAATGTTGTCAGAGGACCCTACGCATCTCTACGCACATGCAGAGCCACTTTCATAACAGCGGTCAAATCGAACAAAGTACTAGCAGACCTGAGCAAACTAGCAATGGCAACAACAAAGGTTGTTTCCTAGTCCACAAAATATAATTTCTAATTGTTTATTTGTTGTTTTGCTAAATTATTCGCTATTCTTCCAATTTATGTTTTTTATTACAAGATCTAGTGCTAAAACTCCACTGCAACCTATTCTCCTAAATTATCATCTTTCATATATCGTCTTTGTAGTATTTTTTTATTACAATATTTAATTTTTTATTAAAATATCTAACCTTAAAACTGTACTTCAACATGAAGCAGGTCAAAGGAATGTTAACCATAGCAGATATACATGCAGACCCATTTGTCATAATCTGCAACAACTGCTCTGTTCCAGCAGACACATTTGGAACAGTTTCCACAGATCAACTTAACTGTTCCACGTGTCAAGAGTTAACAACATACCGACGTTGTTTACAATTGCATTGTGTCATCCAAACAGAAGGAAATGTTCAGCACAAGTGCATCCTAAAAGGCAATTTTCTTTTGGAGCTTTGTCCATCTCTAACAGGACTGACATATGAGAAATATCTAGAAGACGTTACTGATGTCACGTACAGCTTACGAGATTTCCATGTACACAGCAGCTTCCTGTTGGATAGTCCGGATGTCATTGTGCGTACAGAATGACTTATTTTACCGTTTGTAACCTTTATTTTACCGTTTGTAACCTGCTGCTCAAGAAGAACTGGAACTATGAATTTTTGTTGAAGAATTTTTGTTTGGAGCTCAGTTGTCATTCAAGACCTGGATATCCATGTAATATATTTGTATTCTTATTACTGTTTTGGAACTTGTTTCTTTTCTTATCTGATTACTTTTTCGAACTACTTATTTATTGAACTTTAGTTCTTAATTATTCAAGAACTAACTGCCTTCTTCTCTAATTAGTCATTCAACATTACTATTTTGAACCAAGTAGTCATTTAAAAACTAAGTGACTCGTTTTTGAGGGGGAGAGCTTTAATAAAATTGTCATACAACATCTCCATGAGGATTTTGTTTAACCTTTGATATTGCAAGATCCTAATTTGGTAGCTTTTTCAAGATGCATCCTTTTACTGTCCTCGTAATTTTGTCTTATTGCTTGTTGAACTGCTATTTCGGACTGCCATTGGCTCAGGTGTGTTGTGGTCCATGTGGTACTAAATCCTAAATGAGATGTACTTTAAGAAGGCACAGGATTTTGAGTACGGTTTAGGTGTTTATTTGCTGTATGGATCATGTGGCATGTTCGAATATGAATATTGGAATATATGAATCAGAAAGATCATGGTTATCAATATGCCAAGCCAAATATTTTTGATATAGTGAAAATTGAGTTGTAAGGCTTCCCTTGAGGCTTGGAGCAGTTTGCTCTTACAGGGGCATCCAATTTCGTGAATAATCTTAATATATTTGTCATTTTAACAAGTTAAATTTGAATATCCTTTTCTTTGTTGTGAGCTGTTTTTCCTGCAGAAAACATCATAACTTTTCCATTCCTTAAAACACAAAAGCTGCAGTCTATATCCAGGGCAAAAATTGGCTTCTTAAAAATTAAAATAACAGTGAAGTAGTGAAGAGCTTAGTTGAAAGACAATAACAGTAAGCAGTGAAGAGCTCAGTTGAAAGACAGTAACAGTAGCGACCTATGACAGTCTATGGGGATGGAATGTAACATCCAGGGGTCAAGCTAACAGGAAAAAGGTAAGAGATCTATGCCAGTTTTGATTACTCAACTTTGAACCTCAATAAGTGCTTATATCACTTAATCTAGCCTCCTGAGCAGTTGTCATCACTATGGACAAAGCCTTCACTTCTGAGTTGTTTTTCCTTGTTGTGGGCTGTTTTTTCTGCAGAAAACATCGTAACTCTTCCATTGCTTAAAACACAAAAGTTACAGTGTATATCCAAGGCAAGTTACAGTCTATATCCATGGCAAAAATTGGCTTCTTAAAAATTAAAATAACAGTGAAGAGCTCAGTTGAAAGATAGTAACAGTAGTGATCTATGACATTCTATGGGGATGGAATGTAACATCCAAGGGTCAAGCTAACAGTAAAGGTAAGAGATCTATGCCAGTTTTGATAGCTTATCTGTAAAGAAGCCACTGGGATTTGTTTCATCTATGTCACCCTTACCTGCCACACTCTGTTTCTTAAGTTTCATGCTGATGCTGTTTGTTTAATCCTTTAAATAGAGCCCAAGTTCTATTTAGTTTTAGTAATTGTTGCATCAATTTAGGGTTGCATTCCAGCATTCGTTGATATGTTTTTCTGGGGTTTTGTTTTGCCTAATTGTCTCTTTTGCAGAACCTTTTTTTCAGTGCTAGGGTTTATCAAAAGGACCTGGAAGCAATTGCTTAAAGTGCCATAAAGTGCTCGATTCTATTGCTGGCTTTGTAAAGACCACCGGTGCAATAGCGATCTTGAAATTATTGCATGAGCAGAGCCCAAGTTCTAATTCACTGCATTTTTTTCCCTTGGTTTTCCCAGATAACCATACTGGGAAGCATTGCATTGTTAGAAGATTTTGGAAAATACTAGATCATTGTGTCACATATTTCTATCCCAAGAAGCAAATTGTCGTAAGAAACTATGGTGAGCTAGATTATGCTGGTAGAAAGAATGGTCGATCAACTGTCGTTTTTATGTGTCACATACTGGAGTTGTCAGCAGGCAGCAGTGATGGTCAACTCAAGGCTTGTCTGTTTAATTAATTGCAGATTGTTTGTAAGAAAATATGGTGTTTTGTGAAAATATTAATACCAATAAGTTTCTTTACTATTCCCATCAGCCTTGTATAGTTCTGGTGTGATAGAAATTTCAATGTCCCACTGTATTTCTAGTGCATATCTCTTTTACAGCTTACAGGTATTATGAAAATGATGGAAGGATGATTAGCAATAACAATTGATGTGCTCTCTATTCAGGTGGTGGCTCATTTGTCAGCCATTTATCCAAAAGATGCAGAAGCACCTTCTGCGGGGCTAGACGACATGATGAAACTTGCCTACATGAGTGAAATGTGTGACACTTGATTAAAGCGAGGCACAAGTCCAGTGGCCGAGCGGAGGTCATCGTAGATGGAGCTACCTATTGACCACTGGCAGAATTCAGATGAGGACAATGGTATGGAAGGTTGTCGGGACGACAACGGAATAGGGTGGGGGAGGATGTAATGCCCCAAGGAGTTGGGCGCTCCGCACACGGGCGGGCAAACTCCTACCCGACGATCCGTTCAAGACTTGGCACACGAAAACAGGTTACCGGTGCGGCAGAGATAGCATGCGGGCAGCAGGGCGAACCATGCGATGGGCGCCTGAACGAATATGAAGTTGGTCAAACGGGTGGTTGATTAAACGATGGCGGTGGGCGACACGGTAGTACGCCCACCCGCCCGAACGACCAAACGAACGAAGGCGAAGACAACACTTGGGCGATGGGACGGTTCATATGGTGAACGCCCGAACACGTTGACCGATTGGAGGAATGGTGAAACGATGGCGGTGGGCGACACGGTAGTGCGCGCACCCGCCTGAACGATCGACGGAGTAAACAGAACAAAGACGCACACGACAGCGAAGGGACACGACAGAGATGTGGACCGAACGGTGGGCGGGGCGACACGGTAGTGTGCCCGCCCGCCCGAACGAACAGTGAACGAACCGAACTGTGAGCACGCACACCCACCGAGCTGAACGACACGGCGGCAATTCAACGAACGACAGTAATAGCGGATCAAGGGAAGGGCGCACGCGAGTTAGTTAGCGAGGGGAATGGCATAAGCTTATAGCCTCTTAGCGTGGGCGGCCTTGTACCCAAGGGTCGACCCGCAAAGAGGAAAGAGACACGATGGTTCGAGATTGGACAAGTCGACTTGGGGCGGCGGACAATCATTAAACGCATTTCGGGGGTCGGCTTGGTAAGCCGACACCCCTCCCAAATAGGCGGTGGAAACCATATATATATGGTAGCGCAATTGCCATTTGAACATCAACAATTCGGTCTTCAATCAAGTCTTCAAGCGAGATCTACACAGAGTGAGCAGAAGTGCGAAATGTGAAGAACAGTCTCGGTTGTGAAGGTGGAGTAGGGGGTCAGTAAAAGGGCAGTTATAACTGCGGAACAGAGATCGGGTTGAACGAAACGAGCAGGTGTATGCGATACACGTTGAACAGCAAACGAATTCGACCGAACGAACGGGTGTATGAGATACACGCCAAACAGTGAACGAATCTGACAGAACGGACGGGTGTATGGGATACACATCGGACAGTGAACAGAATTGACCGAACGGAGGGCGGAACCACTCTGCCGGTCTAGGCAAGGCACGGGCAATGCGCACAGCCATAGGCGGAACGGCATAAGGGTCGAGGACCTGCGGTAATTCGGTGGGAGTATTATTGGCCGCGGGCCTGTTTGTATGACCGGTTGAACTGAACGGAGGACGCATGTAGTGCGGAAAAGTTGTAAACTGGCATAACTTGGTTATAAAGAACTGTTGGCCGCGGGCCTGTTGGGAAGTTGTGAGGCCGTAAGGCTCATGCATTGTAACAGAAATTGGCAAATTAATAAACAGGGTTTGGGGCGCAACTTGTTCAGAAGTTGGCCCCTCTCATTACATGGTGTTAATGTGTTGATCGTTTATTATTGTTGCGGTTTATGTCAAACGAATTATAATTAAAGTCAAATTATTATAATTGCTGTGTATGTTCGGTTTATGAAGTTAATGTTGTGAAGTTAAAATTACACTAATTCGGTAGGAGAATTGAGTGTGGAAGAGTTGAAGGCGTAGTCCATATTTACCCAAACCCGGTAAAAGGTGGTGCCGCACTCCTCAATAAACGGAAAAAGTTATTGAGGGCGTGACACCTCGTATCGCGGCTCTTTCTCTAGAAACCTCTGTTCAGCATAGACTTTCATATAATATTTTGAGACGAACTTTGGGTAAGTATAGCCACTTTCCGCATTAATATAGCTAATGTCATTTTCACTGCCATTCTGCTCTACCACCTTCATGATCAGCTGTGGAGCTGGAAACACCTCTGCATTGGTCGACGGCTTATAAAACGCTGCGACCGACCTTCGACTCGCGTCTTTTCTAGAAAGCACGCGGTGCCACATACTCTGCATTTCCCATTGGTCATCACCTGAATTGTATTCACGTGCAAACCCCATCATTAGTAATTAGATAAGTCATATATACACAGAAAAAGCATTTGATATTTGATAATATACATTTTATATACCTCCAGCTGCTCCCGAATGTCGATAACAATTGCGTGTCGGATGGGTTCGACGTCGAACCAGTGCCGTCCTTCAGAACTATTTAACGACTGTCAATTGTCTCAATACTTTATTGCAATTTTTTTATCCAAATGTGCACATAAACCTAACAAATATTTTTCTCCATTTTCCATAGCCATCCACTCAAAGTGGAAACAAAAATGCAATCATTTTCTTCTAACTTTTCCAAGTATTTCTTTGGACTCTCGAATGACTATTATTTTCACAATAATGTTAAGCTATTGTCATAAGAACATGTTAAAAAACCAAATCAGAAAATATACCATTTAAGCTAGTGTGTGTATATTCTTATATATAATATATATTTCCCAGAATCCAAGAGAATTTATTATTTAATACGCATTTTAAATAGAAAAACTTATAAATTATAAATATGGTTCATTATATTATTAAATATTAAAATAGTGAATAATAATATAATTTTAAAAAAATTGCATAAGAAATCAACTAATCAAATTATTTATTTATAAAGATTATAATAAAAAAATATTTGTTAAAATTATTTACAGTGGCACTTTATTTACAACTCATAATCATCAATTGTAAATGAAAAAGAAAAAACTATTTTACCAATGTGGTTCATTTAATTAGTGTAGAATTAAGATTTCAAAAAAAATAAAAAGATTAAAAAAAATGGATTTAAAAAAAAAATAAAAAAGAAATAATAAAATAAAAAAATAACAATAATCATATATAGCCATAACATATTAAATATTAATAATTAATAAATAAAAACTAATATCATTATTTAAATTATTTTCAAGAATTAGTAGATTGGGTTTTAAAGGTTAATTTAAGATATTATTTTTCGAAAACTAGCCATTTAATATATTCATTACCTATTAATATTTTTAAAAAATTAATGAAATAATATCATTATTTAAATATTTTTTCAAAAACTACCATTTAATATAGCCTTTACTTAAGAATATTTGCTTTTAATATATTAATAAAGTAATATTATAATTTGAACAATAATATTACTTTAAACATTATTGTTCAAATATAAACGTTACCTGATGATGAATCACACTTGTTAGTTCGAAAGGCGTTGGCTAAAACATTCTCTCATGATTCTTACTTAAAGACTTTGTTTAAAACAATAATCACATCAATACTTATATTTTTTTTCCTACTGAAAAACTTTGTGTAAAACAATAATCACATCAATACTTATATTTTTTATTAAAAGATTATATAAATATTAATTATTTTATTTTAGAAAATAATGTAATATGGTATGATAGAAAACTAGTGTGTATTGAATGTACCATCTCTGTTTTATAATATTGAAAAAGGGGTAATATCTTTGGTCCTTCATCTTTATATCACACTATTCACTCCAATAAAATGTCCCTATTTTAATTACATATGATTCGGAGGCTCTTAGTGAATATGTGCCCATTAATGGTGCCTCATGATGAATAGTCTTTCTCTAAATTTCTGTGGCTTGGCGACCACTTGAAACAATTGGGTCTTCACCCAATTCAAAGTATTCATCCTTTCATCATTCTCATACCAAAACACCCTTGCAGAATCTTCACGAGCTATATCATACTTTCACTCTATTTGCCTTGACTGGTACATTGTGGGTGTGAGCTGTACTCGTATGTCTGGAGGCCTTATCGCCATGTGGGATCCCAAGTGAGAAAACTTGCGTACCTTCCGTCTCTTTGCTGGCATACTTTTGACTGGCCATTTTAAGGGGATTCCCATTCGTATTCATTTGCTTAACTTATATGCACCTTGTAGAGATCGTGTTGTTTTTTGGGACCATATGGTGTCATGTCACATACTGAAAGAGTCAAAACTAGTGGCCTTATCATGGCGGGTGATTTTAATGCTACTTTATCGACGAAGGAATGTTGGGGCACTCATTGTCGAGTAGACCCATTAGCTGGTCAGTTGTATAATCTTTTTGCAGATCATCACTTAGTTGATATTTGTCCCTTTCCACTTTCTCCCATTTGGGATAATCGCAGGGCTGGTGATGATCATATCGGGAAGCATTTAGATCATTTCCTTGTTCATGAGAACCTGAGAACCTTGTAGATATTTTGGGCAATATGAAGTCCTTCGTACATAGGACATATCTTTACGATCACCTTCTCGATATTTTACAATGGACTCATGGAGGTCGGAAAATATTCACTATGGGATCCCTTTCAAATTAACAGGGTTTGGTTGGATGATATAGCTTTTAATGATATGGTCACCTCTACATGACTCGAGGTAGCACAGACACAGGGGACCTCTGCCATGCAGGCCATTACTCAAAATCTCAATTTATGAAAAAGCGGGACTCCAATTTAGGAGAGAAAGAAGAAGAAGCAAATGATTATGGATTTGTAGCAGATAACGAGGGATATATCCTATTTTGGCCGGTCCATGGAAATGAAAAATCCATCACAATAGTAGTTGGAATTATTAAAATCCCTGGAAGATAGAAGGAATGAGATTTCTTCGAAAGAATGAGATTCTTAACGTTCAGGACGCTACTTGGCCACTCAAAAGCAGGGCTATATGGTTGCGAGAGGGGGATCGTAACACCTGTATTTTTCATCATTATGCAAACAACATAAAAACACATAAATTATATCGGGCACATTAAAACTTTTGACAGGGATATTAAATATACCCCCCACAGATCCAAAACGAGGAAGTAACGTATTTTTAGGATTTTTATAAGACCAGACTCGGAGTGGACTATACGGACCAATTATGGGCTTTGGATCTATACCCTACTATGTTCAATGAGACATCTAATGGAGCCCTTCATTGCCTTGTACATTTGGAAGAAATTTTACAGGTTCTTAAATCATTTGCCAAGGACAAATGCTCAGACCCTCACGGTTGGACTGTGGAGCTCTTTATTTTTTTTTTTTGAATTGATGGAACAAAGTCTATTGGATATTGTCGAAGATTCCGGAATTTTGGGAAATATCAATGGTGCTGTTAATTCAACCTTCTTAGCTCTTATTCTGAAACCTTCTTCCCCTCACAATTTCAGGGATTTCAGGTCTATCTCCCTCTACAATATCACATACAAATTGATTTCAAAGGTGATCGTGAGATGTGTCAATAATGTCCTGTTTCCACACATATCCCAGGAGAAATTTGGATTTTTGAACAATCACCTTTATTCATGACACCATTGCCACCGCACATGAATGCATTGATACTATTCATACAAAAAACAAAGAAGCTCTTGTTATGAAATTGGATTTACAAAAGGCCCGCGATAGTGTAGACTGGTCCTAGATCCATCTCATTCTAAACTAGATTGGTTTACATCCACACAATGTAGAGTGTATTATGTCATGTATATTCTCAAATTGTTATGATGTTTTGATCAACGGATTTCCCTGGAGCTTCTTCAAGGCGGGTAGAGGACTTCAACAGGGATGTTCTCTTTTCCCTTTACGTTTTATTCTTGTCATGATGGACTTAGCTTGAAGATCAAGGATGCTTAGTCTTGGGTTCTCTTTCAAGGTCTTTATATATATCCCCATGTGATTATCAATCATTTATATTTTGTTGATGATATCTTTACTTTTGGTATTATTTCTAGATCACAATGCTCTACTCTACACTATATCTTTTAACACTATGTTGCAGCCTTTGGGCTGATAACAAACAACAACAAATCTATTCTACTCTTTTCTTATGGTGATAGGATGGATATAGAGATATTTTCTAGCATATTTGGCATGAGATCTCTTCCCCTTGTTGTAGGTTTCACTTATATGGGCTTTAAACTCAAGCCCAATAACTACAAGAATACAGACTGGTTTTGGATTTTGGACAAATACATAAAGAGACTGAACTCATGGTCCCACAGATGGCTAAAAATGGGCGGCATGTATATTCTTATACAAATTGTTCTACAACATATTATTGTTTATTGGGCACATTTATTTGTGATGTCATCTGCTATCACATCCAAGATCATAACTAACCTAACTAGGTTCCTTTGGTCTGGTGCGGGAGAGGACACTAAGTTCCATCTGTGTAGATGGGAACCTTTGACTAAATCGGCTAAATATGATGGATGGGGTATTTTGGACAATAAGGTATTTTGTTAGAATTTATTGATCAAATCTTTTTAGAGAGCTTTGACTGGACATGGGATTTGGCAGGACATAGTCAACAACAATATCTGAAACAACAATATCTGAAAGATTTTGATATTGGCACATTGTATAGAGATAACAACCTCTCTAGAGTAAAAGGGTCTTCTATATGGAGGAGCTTCACTAAAGTGATTTATTGGTTCCAGATGCGAATGATATGGGATTTTAGTAATGGACACAAGATTCTGATCGGGTATGACAGTGTCAAGGGAGCCAATCATGATGCACTACTTAATGGGAACACATTGGAGATCATTCACTCCAGAGTCTATTTCTTTTTATATCAAGTCATCTACCAATGGCAAGCAAGTTGTCCAATATAGAAAGAGGCAGTGACGCTAGGACTTGAAGGACATTGTGTTGGATGATTGGAATGGTTATATCAATCTCCTCCATATGGTTGGTCTTTGTTACAACACACAAGGAGACCATCTCACATGGAGTGGGCGACTTCGCAAGCATTCAATAGTAGTGGCAAAATAATATCGATTCTACATGTCGCGGACATATGATTTGCAGATGCCATTATGGTTTCAGAAAATATGGAAATGGAATATCCCTCTCAAGATGATCTTGTTTACTTGGCTAGTATGGGAGAATAAGATACTAACATGGGATAATCTCCCAAAATAAGGAGACTTGGGTCTGTGATGTATTCTTTCTAGAAATGATATCAAATCTTGCATACATATTTTCATTCTATGCCCCACTACTAGATTGATATGAAGGCGTATTACATAGGCATACCATATTATGGATAGGCATGCATACAACATCAAATAATGTATCACACACTCAGCTACGACAGATGGCAATTTTAAGGAAATTCCATTTTTCCTTTTCTAGGAGATCTGGTATGCTCAAAACTTTTTCTTATTCGAAGGAGTGTCGATAAATAAAAACATGATATGTGAGACAATCATATCATGGAAGACATCAATTTCCAAACATGCCCACTCAATTAAAGATTTATCCTATCATCACAGTTCACTAGATCTCTGTTTCCCTCTAGGTCTATTTGATGGAGCAACTCAACAAGGAATAGGAATATGTGGATGAAGTGGGTGGCTCACATAAATGAAAGGCAACATTACAAACTCTCCTCGAATGGCCGCTCGGGTACCAACATAAGGGTGGGTATATTAGAATTATGGAGATAAGTCTGGTTTACTCAAAAAATGCAAGTAACTAATCCACATAGAAGTCTATGGTGATTCCAGATCCCTCATTGAGGGAATAAAAGGAGACAATAGTTGACCCCCTTCTCTTATATGGATGGATCCACCACATCAAAACGCTCATGGGGACTCTTCCGGGCATTTTTACTCACCACATATACGGTGAATCTAACATGGTGGCAGACACACTCTCTAAAAAGGGTCTAAGTGGTGTTTTTGGGGTTATAAGGTACAGTTTCATAGATGACAATATCACTCTCCGTGAGGGTTTGCTCCATCTTTCATAGCTTATGATTGTATCACTGTTTTATAATTTGTGTTTCTTTACATTGTAGTTTTTCAGAATATCTGATATAAAGCATCTGCATTATGTAGCTTATGACAAAAAGAAGGGAAGCTTTTGTCTGAAAAATGAATTTTTAATATGATTTTTGATAAAATTTAACCAATTATTATTATTTTTTTTTTAATGGAAATTAAGATTATTTTTTATGAGACTAAATTCATTTTCACTATAAAAGAAACCATTCAAACACTCTTACCATCCGTTATTTTAATTTTTTTTTTTAAATTACAGGAATCCCGTCCGAACAAAAAATTCCTCAATATAAAAGGACACTTTAATAAACAGTGAAGGACTTCCAAATAACTAAAGTGTTCAATTTAACGCGGAATAAAGAGGTTCGAGAAAGAAACAGTAAACGACTTCCATATAACGAAAGTGTTCCATTTAACGCGGAATCAAGCGGTTCGAGATAGAAAGAGTAAAGCACTTCCAAATAACTAAAGAGTTTAATTTAACGCGGAATCAATAGGTTCGAGATAGAAACAGGAAAGCACTTCCAAATAACTAAAGTGTTCCATTTAACGCGGAATCAAGAGGTTGGAGAAGTTAAAATAGAATATTTAATCCAATTTTAATGCTTAGAAATGGATGCACAGTTGCATCTGAATAAAGTATTCAAATTAAGTCTGCATAACTGTTTACACAATATAAAAGAGGATATGTCATCAAAGTCCTCCGATGTGAATATAGTCTGTACGAATAAAGTTTAACGCGCTTACTGGGGAGTGGAGATTACAAAAGAGTAATAACCACTTGGATAATATCCAACCTGCTGTATCCTATTCTAATTCTATTCCATACAAAGATCCTAAATATTGCGATGGAACTCGATAAGAAAATACACAGGGAAGAGCTCTATTTCCTATATAGATTAATCTAATTCTAATTCTTCATTGAACATAAGTTTATAGCCAGAACCAGTTGAAAGTGAAGCATTGCTGGGAGCTAGTATCTCCTCAAGAACTTTACTTCAGGGAACAGAGTGCTCTCATAGCCTCGAATCGCGGCTCTCTCTCGAGAAACTTCTGCTCACCATAGACTTTCATATAATCTTTTGAGACGAACTTCGGATAACTATAGCCACTTTGGGCATTGATGTTATTATTGTCATTTTCATTGCCATTCTGCTCTGTCGCCTTCATGATCAGCTGTGGAGCTGGAAACACCTCCGCATTGGTCGATGGGTTATAAAACGCTGCGACCGACATTCGATTCGCGTCCTTTTTAGAAAGCACGCGATGCCACATGCTCTTGCATTTCCCATTGGTCATCACCTGATTCACGCGCAAACCCCATCATTAGTAATTAGATCAGTCATATATACACCGAAAAAACATTTGATATTTGAATATATACAATTTATATACCTCCAGCTGATCGCCAATGTCGATAACGATTGCGTGTCGAATGGGTTCGACGTCGAACCAAGTGCCGTCCTTGAGAACTTGAAGGCCACCCACTTCATCATCTTGCAGTAGCAGAATGACTCCGCCAGCGTCCAAGTGGGGGCGCAGGCCATCGACGAGTTCTGGCCTTGGGCATGGCGGGTAGTGAGCCATTTTTATGCCAAAGAAAGGGGCTTTGCCGTCGCCATTGCCCCCTGCTATGGCTTCTTTCAGATACCCTTTCTCCAGTCCCAGATTTTCGCAGATTATATCTAATATTCTTTCCGCGAGTATCTTTACTTCCTCACTAAATTCTTTCATCGTCTCTCTGCAATATCCAACAGATCGCTGATGAGCATTATTCCTTCAAAACATTTTTACAATTTTCGAATATGTTCTGCATTCATGAATAATAAAATAAACCCATAACCACCTATTCTGACTGCTAGAAATAATATCCAATGCATCCATAAATTTATTTATCTAAATCATCAAAATACAAAAATATTATACTTGAGATTGGTAGGCAAAGGAGGTGACATTGTGTCATAAGTTTCATCCTGGAGGAAGAAGCCCGTTTCCCAGTCGTCATCTATTTTCGTAGTACCGAAATTCTTGCCTTGGGAGACAGCACTTTCAAGCATCCCTACAATCTCAGACTTCTGAAATTCTGCGTCCATGGAATTTTCGTAATGTTCCTTGAACAGCTCCTTCACTCGGTCGAGAAGAGCGTGAGGTATTCCGTGGTTCAGAAGCTGCATAATAACACATGACATACAATAAGAAGTGATAATATAGCAGAAAAATAAAAACGATTGTACTTGAGTTAATGAAAATTATAGGATGGGAATTAATGGGGGAATGACCTGAAAGAAGCCCCATTCTTGGCAGGCATTTTGTATCTTGGCCATCGTCACTTCCCTCTCTTCTCCATTCAACATCTTCTTCATGTCAATCACGGGGACTGCCATCTTTGATAAATCACAAACAGAAAAGCAGAAAAACAGCGTACTGGCAAGCTGTGTATACTTCCAACAGCGGACTCGATGAGGAGTCGAAGAGCCGGGGCACCCTATATATAGGAGTTTTCGTTGTAGAAGCGTGAAGCTCAATGGCGTTTTTTCGGACTAGTCGGTATTTTTGACTGAAGTGAACAATAGGGTGCCGTGCGTTGATCGGTATTTGGCGAACAGTCAATCGTGCGACCTGCATCAGATTCTCCGTTGATCACGTAAGGAACTGCCTGCATAGTTAATTATGATGCGAGTATCTGACGGCACTAGCTCTGCCGCCCACGGTTTTAATGAAGACAAGTTTCAAAAATCGATGGGCTACTGTCGAAAAACGTCGGCGTGCTGTTGGCAACTACTTTTGTTTTCATCTTTCTATGCTTTTAAAGAATATTCAGGTAATATGGTCGGTCTGGAATCTTTTTTTTTTTTTTTACACATATTGGATGGCTAACCATTATTTTGAAACGTTTAAAATGGTTGCTAAAAAAACTAATAGTAAATCTGATGTTTAAGTGTTTATAGTAAATTTGATGTTTAAGTATTTAAATTGATAGATTATATGACTGTTTTTATTGATGATTGGATAACTGAGTTATTAGTAGATTTATTGAACATTATCACTATTTTTTGGTTGAAAATAAAATTTATATAGATAAAAAAAATAATTATATAGATAAAAGGAAAACAATTTTTTTTTAGAGTAATGACATTTTTTATTTGAAATAGAACGATATACATTTTATAAAAAATATTTAGTTTTATAAAAAATATTCAGTGTAAATAAACTAAACGAGTAAATTATTATGCTTAGAAGACTCTTCTTACACTCCTGCACCAAAAACAAACAATTGTCATCGAAATTTCCACTTAACGAACAAAATAAATTTAAAATTCCACACCTGAGAAGGGACTTTTTCTTTTTCTGGCCATGAATTTTTTAATGTGTAAAAAATCTGAGATTCAGCGTCGACTTCGAAGAAGTAAGGGGAAGGAAGATCCATCAACCACGTGATACCACAAAGTCAAGTCCATCGCCTCTTGTTTTTGAACAGATTTTGGCCCACCCTGTCTTCAACTTTAACAGTGCTGGTCAGTGGGAGCGATCACATCAGTTCGATTACAATCATATCTGGTACCAATAGACAGCTGGGACCGAGCTATTTCTGTGGCAGTTTCACAAGGGCAAGGGTTAATCAGCTTGTTATATGGCATTATATGGCATTAAATGCTCGGATATATGCATGATCTATAACAAAATAACATACTGTTTTTATTTCTAATTTATGTAGTCAGCGCTGGCATTATATTATGTTATAGAACATGCATTTATTGGGGCATTTAATGTCCTATAGCAATAGCAAGCTGGTTAGCTTAACACACCGCCCTGATTTTTAATTTATAGCAAGCTGGTTAGCTTAACACACCGCCCTTATTTTTAATTTATGTAGCCACTGGGCCCGCATTATATTATGTTATAAAACATGCATGTACCCAGACATTTAATACCCTATAGCAAGCTGGTTAGCCCTTGCCGTTCCACAAGGGTTATGACGACCAATTATCTAAGTTATTTCTACTCTATTGCGTAGTTGTCTAAGTTATTTCTACTCTATTGGATGAGCATGAAAGGCGTGGAGTTTACTGGATTACTCGAAAGCTCCCAACTTCAGGGGTATGAATGTTATTCAAACTTGCAATTGGACTACTGCAATTTGTATTTTTTTTGTTGTAGTCTTTGACATTTTTCATGGCATATTTTCAGGTTAGAGATATTCAAAATCTTTAAGGAATATTGTAGGTTTCTTTATAGTCGAGAAAATTTATTATACTGTTATATTAGCAATAGAGATAGTCATTTTTAGCTACTAACAACTAATGTAGATTGTTTCATCATTGTTATTAAAAGAAAACCAAGCCACCTAGAATAACTCCTTAGTAGTTCATAAGGAGGCCTTGACCCTTTAACCTATTTCCTTACTTCCTAAAAAAACGAGCTTTTAAAAATTCTTTAACATTATAAACTCCTTACTTCCTAGAAAGAAGAACTTTTAAAAATTCTTTAAAATTATAAGCTCCTTACTTCCTAGAAAGACGAACCTCTGAAAATTCTTTAAAATTATAAGCTGGGTTGTTAATTTTGTATAATTAAAATGTTCTATGTTTTTTTCTTAATTTATACATTTGAAACTACATTAAAAAATTATAATTAAAAATTAATCATAATATTAAAAACATTTCAAAAAATAAAAATAAAATATATCATTATTTTTAGATGGGAAATTAGCAGGGACAATGATATCATAAATTCGAGCTTGGAATCCTAAGAATTTCAGATTCTATCAAGATGGCTATACTTTCTGTGATACTATGATAGATAAGTCACAGAGTGAATGGAACGGAAAATTATGATGTCAATCACTCAAACAAAAAAACATTAACTAAAATATACCACCCTTTTATATCTAAAAACTAAAAATGTAATCTGATGTAACACTTTGATGTAACGCTCCTTTCAAAAAAAGTTAGAGGAGCTTAAACACAAATTCAAGAAAAGTCAGAAAAATTGCAGCAACAACAAATGAATAATGCCTACATCAAGTCACTTCAACAAAGGATGAAGTAATTAAGAGGATATAAAATTTGGAAGAAGAGAAAAAGAAAATACAAAATTGTGAAAGTCTTCGCTTAGACATAAACTAACATACATATTCGAATGATAATTGAGTTCATGTTTGAGTTATATTGAGTCATATGGTAGTAATTAAGGAGGAGGATTAGAGATTGTAATTACTCCAACATATCAGAGTTAACTAAAATTAGAGACTCTGTTAGTTCACTCAATCTCTATTATCAAAGTTAGCTAAAATTAGAGACTCCGTTAGTTCACTCAATCTTTATTATTAGAGTTAGCTAAAATTAGAGACTCTGTTAGTTCACTCAATCTCTATTTTTAGCTAATTCTACATACTGAAATAATTACAATTTCTAACTAAATATACCACCTTTTATACCCAAAAACTAAAAGTGTAATCTGATATAACACTCCATTCCTTCCGGATTGTAATTCAGTCAGCGGTTTTGTCCGTTCCGTGTTCTATGTGATATCTTGTTTTGAAATCGTTCTCCCCCATTCCCCATTTTGACCCAATTATAACTTCGTCTACTTTTGTGTTCTCTAATTTTCTCTCAGATGCAACTTTCTCTTCGACTTCCATACTCCCTTGGAATTCCACTGTGTCGACCTATAATTATCTTTGTCGTTTCCTTATTTATTTTCGTCTGTGTCGGTTCCATTTTCTCGACATAAATATAACTTTCTTGGTGAAGTGCGTTCTCTAATTTCCACTAAATACAACTCCATGTGGGAAGTCCATTTTCTCGACCTAATATGAAGATACAACTCCATGTGGGAAGTCCATTTTCTCGACCTAATATGACTTCTGTCTGTGGGAAGTCCATTTTCTCGACCTACTATAGCTTTTGTTGTTAAGTTAATTACGATACTCGGTTGTTGCATATCCATCCGAATACCACTTCCTCTCTGCCATTTCATATTTTTAACTAAAATACAGATAGATTAACTCAACCATTGCATATCAGTTAAAATTTTAGCTCTGCCATTTCTTAATTTTAATTGAAATACATATAAACTAATTCAACCGTTGCATATCCAAACAGGAAACTTTTAGAAAAATTAATGTTTATTATCGTATATGGTTTCCTTGCCTCGACCTAATTTTTTCTCCATTCTAGCTGGTTATATAGAATTTTGAATTCACTGTTTTTTCAGAGCTGTGCTAAGTAATTATATCAAATATATATGATTTTAAATTATGGTTAATTGGTAATTTGTTTGAGTAATTTAGATGATGATTTTAGTAACCGTTACTCACCAATTATATCAATGACTTATGATTTAGCAATAACTCAGCATATTAGAGAAGCTTATTCCTTATGTCTTATCACAATGGTCTATAAGTTTCTTTTAGAATTAAACTTAGTTGGATGGAAAAACAAAATAATAAAAATATTCTTTTTAGGTGAAAAATTCACAATTAGAACAAACTCATGTTTGTTTGGGTTGATTCCCTCATCTCTAACTATAACTTTTAAAGTGGTTATTAGGCCAGATTACTCCAATTTAAATAACCATGTCTAAAAAAACAAAACAAAACATGTTAATAATACAGTTTATTGCCAAGTAATATAAAAAAAAAATATGAAACCTATTATTAAATTAGTAATAACAATTATGATAAAATTAACATATACTTTATTTGCAAATAATAAAAAAAAAAAATATAACAATATTATTAATTACTAATAATAATTATGATAATCAAATTTTAAAAAATTAAAATCAAATTAACATCAATTAGTGTTTTAAACCTAAAAAAAAAAATACACACTCTTATTTATTTAAGTTTGAACTTATAAAGAATTTGTTTTTATACTCTTGAAAAAAATTATATTTAAGATAATATAATTTAAATCTAATATATTTTAAAAAAACTTATTAAAATACCTCCATGTTGATAATGAACGCTGTAATACGTTACCTCATTGTCGATGGTTGTGTTGACCAGTAGACTTGAATTTCCTTAGCAATGAATTAAGCCAGACTTTTTCCTTCATTTCAATCTTTCCTACTATTCAATAAACGCTTGTCCAAGTTATTGAATCACCTGAAACGAGTGGATTTTACTTCAGCCCTTATGCTCATCCATTTAAAATCATTCAGACTTGCAAATGGGAAAGTCAAGTTGACTAATACCTATCTTTTAGGTATTAAAACTTAAAATGTCAAATCAAGAGAAAATTAAAATATAAAATCTATTATGTAGAAAATTCATTCCTTGATTTGATTCAATCTATAAAGCCATTATATTCGTTATTTAAAAGTCATTCAAACTTGCGAATAGAAAATTCAAATGCACATGGCCATATATATATATACCATGTGGTATATATACCATGTGGTTGAATCTAAGAAGTAACTTTAGGATTGAAAACAGGTGTATGTTCAGATCCACGTAAAAAAAAATTGACAATCATATATTGTATAAAGAAATATATAAAAATTAGATTATAAAGCTTTAATTTTAATTGCGAATTATGAATTTGTGAACCATATAATAAAATCAAATTTAAATACTCATCCAAAGCATAGTTATTTAATGTGAGACTCTTCCAAAACACACCCAGACCAGTGACGAAAGCAGTGCCAATTGAAATAAAGGGGATAATGCTCATGATATTTCAGCCGTTCTAGTCGTCCCTTCTTGTTTTCCTTGCAGGGTTTCATTGGTGCAAATAATACAAGGTTTCAACATCTGAATTCACTACATGCAAGACACTAATATGATCACAAATAAAACAATGACGGAAGCCATGTTTTCTATCCAACCTTTTGTGGGTATCGGTAACAAAACTTATGCTTTTTGTTGTATATTTTATTACTTTACTGTAATCGTTGTTCTCCATATTTGCATTTCAATGACAAATTATAAAATTAAAATTAGTACATAAACACAGAAACATACACATATTTTTTTTAGATTTTTTAAAGAAAAATTTATTTTATTACACATAAATCAAATAGCATTTAAAATAAGAAGAAATTACACATAAATCAAATAGCATTCAAAATAAGAAGAAAATAACACAGAAATAGGTAAAATTCAACTAAAGAAGCAACATCATTACCCAAAAGTTTAATGACCCATGGAATTTCTTCCAAATGGTCAATTTATGAAGTTTACCAATCCATGAATAGTTTATTCAAATGATAAAAAAGAAGAACAAAAAAATTATCAATCTGCATACAAATAGTTGTAAGATACCATGACATTCATATAGAACTATTAATGTTTTTCTCAAATACTCCCAAAACACTAAACTTTGTTCAAGATAAATACTTCAAAAATGACATAGAATTCAATAATTCCTCCTCTTTCTTTCTAAGTATAACATATGCATCGTCCTATAGTTTAGCATAATGTTGAAAATGAAAAGGCAGAGGAATTTGTAAACCATCTATCGATTTCACTTTTGATATAGTTGTAAATTTGAAACCCTACCTCTATCTTTCTCCAATATTTAAAATGGATAATTGCAAATTCTTATGTCTAAGGTTCGCCCTAATAATAGACGAAATCGGAAAAACATTTGGACAATGTTATTAAACCAGCTCATAAGATCAATGCCTTCAAAATAATCCTCTTTGAGGGGGAAACCTCCTTTACATTACACAAATGAATAATTCTTGGATGATATAAATGAAAAAACCTCCTTTCTATATATAGAAGTCTAAGGGGTCAAAATATAATCAAAGCTGACATAACAAAAGAATATAATGGCATAATAATAACAATATTGGGCTTCTATGGGGCACAATAATAACAATATGGGGACAATCGGGGCACAACAATAACAATAAGGGATATAATGAAAATAGTAATTGGGGAATAACTAGTATTACAGGGACTTAACATGCCCCTCTCCTTCAAAAAAGTGTTGTTCTCAATGCTTGAGTAGTTATGGATGCTTCTGTATAAAATTCTCATCCTCCCATGTTGAATATTTAGCAGGCAAGTTATTTGACTTGATGAGATACTTCACAATTGATCTTTTAATTTCGTAGTTGTAAAGTTCTTGTTTATGTGACTATTTCAGGTTCCAATATGATTTTTCCTTCCTCGTCAAGTTTTGGAAATACTGTTTGAACTCGGAGCTTGTCACCAATAACCTTCTTTAAGCACGAAACATGGAAAATTGGGTGACCTCGGGAAGCTGCAGGAAGCTCCAATTTGTATGCCATAGCACCAATCTTTTTCAAAACCTTGTACGGACCATAATACTTTGGTGATAATTTATTATCCTTCATAGCTTGCTTGAGGGACATTTTTTTACATGGTTGCAGCCGTAGAAATACCGAGTCACCTACATCAAAATTTCTTTCATTGTGATGTTGATCTACATGTTGTTTCATTCTATTACGTACCAAATTTAGGTTATCCTTTAAGAGTTGGAGAACTTGTTGTTGATCCTTGATGTGATCTCCCCCTGCTTGAATCTTAAAATTTTCTCTTAAATATAATGTGATGGATGGTGAGTGATATCCATAAAGTGCCATAAATGGGGTCATTTTTGTTGTGGTATGGAAGTAAGTGTTATACTGCCATTTAGCTAGAGGCAACCATTTGAACCATTGTGTATGTTTATCAGATACAAAGCAATGAAGATATCATTCCAAACATTTGTTTACTATCTCAGATTTCCCATCAAATTGAGGATGATAAGATGAGCTATGAGCTAACTGAGTACCAAGACAAGAAAATAATTTTGTCCAAAAATTTCTAGTGAAAATGGTATCTCTGTCACTTACTATAATCTTTGGGTTTCCATGTAGCTTTTGAATTGTTTCCATAAATGCAGTAGAAATTGTATTGGCTTTAAATGGATGAGATAATGCACAAAATTGTGCATACTTGTTAAGTTTGTCAACTACCACCATGATGACACTCTTTCCTTTAGACTTGTGTAAACCTCTAATAAAATCCATTGAAACCTCCTCTCAATGTTGACTTGGAATGGGTAAAGGTTGTAATAGACCTGGGGTTTTAATTGTTTCAACTTTATTTTATTGGCAAACCAAAAATTCTGATACAAACTTTTGAATATCATATTTAAGGCTATACCAAAAAAATCCCTTCTTGACGCTATGGTAAGCTTTTAAAAGTCCCAAGTGCCCTCCTAATGGGAAGGTGTGCAATTCCATACGAATATTTTATTTGTATTAGGAATCTAACATACGTATAAGCGATCTTTGTACCATACGAATCATTTTTCCAGCTAAATGTATTAGATGTATTGGGATCTTGTTGTAACTTTTGAAAGAGTGCCCACACTTCTTCATCATTCTTCCATTCATTCATTGCTTCATTTATTCAATCCAGTTGGATAATAGAAATGGCACAAAGCAATGCTTCCACATCCTCATCCTTTCTTCAAAGTGCATCTACCACAACATTTTACTTCCCTTTTTGTAGATGATTTCAAAGTCATAACCCAACATCTTTGTGACCCATTTTTGCTGCTCTTCTGAAGATAATATTTGTCCTAAGAAGTATTTAAGACTATCATGATCCATTTTTACCTTGAAGTGTCTTACCATTAGGTAGGGTCACCATTTCTTAAGTTCATGTAGTATTGTCAAAATTTCCTTCTCATAAATAGCTTTATGTAATTACTTTCCTTTGATTGCATGACTTTCACAAACAATGAGTCTTTCTTCTTGCATTAAAATAGCACCAATTCCA
>APFE030640502.1:1568-17855 GCA_000404065.3 Pinus taeda
AAAGTTCTTCTTCTTTTGAATTAATACAATCAGGCTCATTTTTCTCAACAAGTATCTCATGTTATTTGTTTCATGGACTCCTTGACTTTCATGTTAAATATGTTTTATAATATTGGTTATTCAGGTGCTATTCAATCGTTTGCCTTGTTTGTGTTTGCAGGTTTGCGACAAAGGAACTTTAGATCAAAGGAGCGAAGGCATCCCCAAACTTGCGTTGGATATAAGGTAGGCCTTAAACACACTTGTTTTCCATTATTTATAAAAGCACATTTAGAGAAAGATAATGTCTGGTTCGTTTGCTTGTCATTAGGTCTTCTTTAGATTCTAGGAAGGTCTATCTTGTCCGCAAGATCGACTCATTCCGCGTGACATAGGGTTTATGATAAAACCCTATCAAAAGGGAGAGTATGTAACTTTTGCTAATTATGAACCTAACTAGGTTTAGATGTCTAAATTCTAAATGCTTCCATTATAGTAATATGATTCTAATATAGTTAACTTCATGCTTCTATATATGTATTTGGTTGTACTTGCTATTAAAGTTTTGTAGGTACACAATCTTCATATAAGCATGATGAAGAAAAGCTATGAGGATGATGATGAAGATGACCTTGATGAAGTCATGAAAGACTCGAGTTTCACCAATGTTATAAAATAAGAAATTACTTGATATCCCTAAGTTAAGAGGGAGCCTAGATAGAAGAAAGGGTATATCTCCCTAGTTTAGAGGGAAGTCATATTATGACAGTAAATACTTTGAAGAGTATTGTCAATAAATGTTTGTGATTCATGAAGTTGCAAACAAAAGACTTGAGAAGTACTAAAACTATATTTGGTGCTGCTAAAGAAGTGGTAGAGGAAAGCTCCTGACAAGATGTATTTGGATAACTTATTGATGATATAAGCAACATCTAGACCTCAAAGGTTTGTGTTTACTTGTTTGCATATTTAAAAGTTTTTTACTGATTGGGGTTGTGATTATACAGGTGAATCTCTCCACAAGAAGGTTGAGACACTTTGGAAGCATGCTTGGACAAATGGATATATCTTGTTTATTAGGGAGAGTTGAAGCATCTAATGGCAGATGCTCGGGAGGACATCTGGCCAACCCATGTGTTCATGTCTAGATCCCAAAGAGGGACAATGACGTTGGTCTTGGAACTATGACCCTGGATACACACCTAGATCCCTGGGTTGATGGTTAGTTAGTAATCTTGATGGTACCTAGACTAGCTGAAAGCTTTAGTCCATCTTAGTCCCACCCTGATATACAAACATGGTTAGGTATCTAGTTCGTGGCACTGAGTGTGCTTGAACTCTATGTATTTCATATTGGAGATCTTCCATGTACCTCTATATAGTTGTAATTATGAATGCCTCCCTAGTTAAGAGGGAGTGTTGAAGAATGTAACTAGGTTCAGTGTTCATAAACATATTTAAGTCACAATATAATGTATTTGTCAAAAGAAAGAAAATGAAATTTTATTATTATTAAAATTGACTTATTAAACCATGGGTTTCATGCTTGGGTCAATTATTTTTAGGTCAAAGCATCCATTGCAGGCTTCGAGGGTTTGTGTCAAGTGTCCTTGTCCATGTCATAATGTAAAAAACCCTTCTTGGGAATTATTTGTTAAGAAATAAATTTATTTTATAGAAAATTAGTCTTCTAGGCCTCCTCCACCAAGTCTGCCTCAAAAATGGACAAGTTGGCCTAAACTTGGAAACATAATCACTATATAAATGCAACAACTCAACCTCATTTATCATTCACTCACAACAAGTTTGATCTGCAGTTTCTGGGCTGAGAAAACATGAGAATTTCAAGGAAGAAGGAGAAGAAGGATAACAAAGAAGAAGAAGGTCTTTCTTGAGCATAAAAGGTCAAAATTTTCTCTCTTTCCCACATGTGGAAGCTGCGCAGTTACTAGAAGGGAGCCAGAATTATACAGTAACTGGGCGGTCGAAATTTTGCTATTAGGCGTTGAAATTCTACAACTAGGAAGTCGAATTATTGGATTGAAGCTATTGGATAAGAAGAGACTACTATATCATCTTGGAAGGATGACTTGGTGGAGGAGGAAGGTTTGTTGGTCTATGGTCTTGGTCCATCTCAAATTGAATTACTGAAGGAAGAGTTTTTCACTGGGTTTCCCTCTATATAGGGGTTTTAGCCCTGGTTGAGTGCCTATATCCGGTGTCCCTGATCTTTGTGTTTTTGGTTTTCGTAATTGCCTAATGAACTAAGATAAGAAGGAACATAAGACAATAATAAGAACTCAAAAGATATCACAAGTGATTATCAACTAGAGAAAATATTTCTGCCTTTCTGATTTTCTAACATTTCTTAGTTCCGAGTCCTCTTGTCAATCTAGTAATTGATTAATAGATAATGTAAGGATGTTGAAATCCAACTAACTAATGTGTAGCTTGATTGACATTATCATTCGACATCAAATCTATCCATGGTTTGGTAGAATTTGGTTTAATATGAACTAATTAATATATGAAATCCCTACTAAAAAAACCTTGCAATTGCATTAAAGAACCAGCTTTTACAATAAATGTACTTCAATTCATTTAAGTAGATAAGGGCACATGGTAGGCTACCATACATACCTAACCCTAATTAGCTCTAAGTAGATAAGGGCACATGGTAGGCTACCATACATACCTATCCCTAATTAGCTTTAAAGATGGGATACAAATGATATATAAGAACGTGGTTATTACTACTGGAGATGTAACCCAAGTGTCATATCTTACCATTTCTTCATTTTGTTGTTAATCCTTTCGAGTCAAACTACCTACAAAATTACTATTAACCCAATTAAGGATGAAACTTGAAATTTATATAGGATAATTACTAGTGAGTATGAAATTTAACAAATGTATTTAGATATTTCTTTACTTTATTGCTACATCACAAAGTCAACTAGGAAAATAAAACTTGAGACATATGTCTAACGATTACTAGTGAATATGAAATCTGACCCTACCTTTAGAACACATTATACAAACAAACCAAATCATCATGATTAACCAGCGTGGAACATAAAAGTTGCTAATATTAATAATAATTTCAATTTTGTGAAATTTGAGATAAAGGAAAACATATAAACAAGTGAAGCATATAGTTGGTACCATAATTAAATCAAAGTACAGAGAGACAAGGGAGCGGATAAGGTGGAAGGATAAGGCGTGTGTGGAGCGTGGTGGGAGTGCGCCTACCTTAACCTTCGTCTCATCGGCCAACCACGATAACACACGCTCTGCAGATCGGGTGAGCCAAGAAAGGAAAGAAGAAGAAGAAAAATGGCGTCGCTGATGATTGCGCTACCAGTGGGCAACGTTGTGGCCGCATCAAACGTGGCGAAGGGCTCCTCTGAGAATAAGAAAGGGTTTCTCGACTGGCTGGGTGAGCGGCTGCAAAGAGAGCAATTGTTGGAGACCGACCCCATTCTCCAAAAGGGCAACGGCGACGGCAACGGCAACGGCAACGGCAACGCTCGTCCTCCATCCTCCGGCAGAGTTGCTGTAGCGAAGAAGGGCGGCTCCTCCTCGTCCTCCACTTCCGACGACAAGAAATCAGGCGGCGGCCCCTTCGGAGGTCTCTTCGGAAAAAAATGAAGCGATTGCTGCATTTTTCACTGCCTCAACGTCCAGGGTTCGATTCCAGTCTGCTACCTAAATATATTCTTATCAGCATTCATGCTCTTAATCTGTGACTCGCTGTTAAATATTTATACGATTTCCCTCTGAATGGGCTGAAACTGATGTGATCTGTGAAGGAAAGTTTCAAGAGATTATCGCTAGTTTCTATTCTGAATCAATTTCTTGATTTTCCACTCAAACCGTGTTAAATCTTTTGGTATGACCTGCAAATATGATAACTAGTGATAATTTACAATTGATTTTTTCATTCTTTTGGTATGACCTGCAAATATGATATATGATAACTAGTGATAATTTTTATTATTTATTATTTAATAATTTCCATAATGTTTGTTATTTGAAATTTTGAATATTTTTTATACGTTATATTTTTTTATTGGTTATTTTATCGATATATAATATCATTTATTATTTTATCGTAAATTTATAGTTGTATTAGGTAAATGTGAAAAGATAAATATGAATTTAAATATGCAAGATAGTTAACATTTCTGATTTATGTCAAAAACATACTAAATTTTCTGATTTATCACTATAACATAAAATTTAGATTAATTTAGATTAATTTCTTTTTTTTCAAAATACTTATCAACTTAATTAACATCATATTGCAATAGCTTTTATTTATCTATGAAAGAAAAACATACTCTTAAATGTTTAATATGTTAATGTGTAAAATAAAAATATTGAAAAAGCAAACAAATCAGCCATATAGTAGTAATTAGAAGCACTATATATCAAAATATATTTAATAAGAGCATTATTTATATGTTAGAGTTGTATGAGGGGAAATATATTTAAAAAATAAACAAACCACCAGTAGTGATAAAAAAGTATTATATATCAAAATATAGTTAATAAGATCATTATTTATATGCTAGGGAGTTATATGTTGGGAAATAGTTTTATGGAAGATTTTGTTTTATTTTATTTTATTTTTTGATGCAGAGTATCCGGACTTAGCTAGCAATGTGAAAGTTTGTTCACATGTTGTGGCTAAACAAGTTGAAATTCATTGACTGATTGGTCTAAAGCTAGTTTTACTAAGAGGGTTGGGTCTCTCAAAAAAATGAGTTGTATTTTAGTTTTGTAATAAATTAGAAATTGTCTTATTTTAGACTAAAAGATGAGTTGTTAGCATAGGTGTGAGATAGAGCTAGGAATTAGAAGATTCGCTGTTAGATTAATTAAAATAGGGATTGATTTGTTAGATATCGTTAGAGTGATATTCGATTGATAAAAAAAAAAAGGAAAAATGTAATGAGAGGGAGAGGATTGAGGGAGATTTAGTGGAGCGAGAGTAGGAATAGTGTGTGGATTGGGTTTTGAGACAGAGGTCTTTATTTGTTGTAATCATGCCCAAGGCCAAGACTCTGTAAGTAATTTATTATGAATGAATTATATCGCGTGTAAGACTGGTTATCGAACCTGTGGAAACCCTTGTTTGCTTGCAAATCTTTTGTATTCGGGACAGAGTGTTATTTCCTTCATTATTCTGTTGTTTCATGCTAAATCGTGGGTTTTATAGAAGTCCGAGGCCTTTTCTTTAAATACATTGTTTGATCCGCTTAAATTCTGACCATCGGTTACCTTTATCGGGTCGGCAGAGTTTATTATATCGTTTTGGTCCCATAAGTGAAAAACTCAGTTTACACTAAAAATGAGCGCAAAACACAAAGTCGGATTTAGAATCCGGACTTCAAAGATTATGGACAGAGGTTTTTAAAGTTATCGGGTTCGTGGAGTATCACTTATCGCATCGCATAATCGGAGTGACGTATGGTAAATACCTACTCCCGAAACCTTGCAACATGCGATTGCCAAC
The DNA here is from genome assembly GCA_000404065.3 of Pinus taeda. Lineage (NCBI taxonomy): Eukaryota > Viridiplantae > Streptophyta > Pinopsida > Pinales > Pinaceae > Pinus > Pinus taeda. Next base: position 7,069 of record APFE030640502.1, read on the forward strand.
ACATCGCATCGACACTTTTGAGTGGGAGTGGTAAAGTTAAGTGGGCAGCAGTGATCGCCAATAGCGATTAGCGACATATCGCATTAGAACTTTGCCAAAGGGAAGCACCGATATAAAGGACCTTGCGATTGCCGATTACGATAAGGCAATTTGATCTGGACCATCAGATCTCATAGCTCCAGATCAACGGTCACCAAAGATCAGTGCGTTGACTTTTGGGTACGACGAGTGCTCCGATTAAAAAAGGTAAATATTCATTGTTTCATTTGGTTTTTTAGTGTATTTCAATAAAGAGGAAAACAATTGGGTTATAGTATAAAGGGGATCCACGGGGTGATTATTGGGTTTTCTTGAGTCTACTTCTGCGTTGCGTCATTTGTGGTATCAAAGCAGAAGAAATGGTTGTTTGCAGCGAAAATGCCACCAAGGAGAGTAGTTGGCATTGGTCGACGAAGATTTGAAGCAAATGCAATTCGATTAGAAGAGGTCCGGAGTTTGCATGCGAGAATGGAGACAATTGAGACTGCTCAGAGAAGAGCGCCTGATGAAGGAGATGAGAGCTCTTTAGAAGAATCTGTTGAGGAGGAAAGAGACGAAGACAATGAAACTGCTAAGGTCATCAAGATGCTGGCGAAAGTAGGAGGAAAACCAAAGGTGGAAATCCCTATGTATGAAGGGAGTCTGAATGCAGAAGAGCTAATGGATTGAATTAGATCCTTAGACAAGTACTTTGACTATGAAGAGGTTGATGAGAAGAAAATGGTGAAGTTCGCAGTTACCAGATTGAGGGGTCACGCAGCTATCTGGTGGGACAAGGTACAAACATCAAGAATGAGGAAAGGGAAGTCCAAGATCAAGCAATGGGACAAAATGGTAAGTAAAATGAAAGCCAAGTTTTTTCTTAAAGGTTATTAGTTAAATCTTTTTAACCAATTGCAAAATTTAAGGCAAAAAGGAATGTCTGTTAAAGAATATACATAAAAGTTTTATAGATTGAGTATTAAAGTAGGGCATGTAGAGGATGATATGGAAAAGGTAGCTAGATATATCAATGGTTTAAGGTATGTTATACAAGATGAGATTAGTTTGTTAAGTCTGAAAACAATTGAGGATGCCTATCAAGCAAGTTTGAAGGCAGAAGAGAAGATATTGAGGAAACAGAGTCAAAGGAATAGAGGAAGAAGCTCAGTCAAAGGTAGAGGAGCTACCAGATCAAGAGGAAAATAGCATCAACATGAATCAGGAAACTCAAGTAGCAGACCACCACAGAGGGGTGAAGTTAACAGAGGAAGATTTGTGCCCAAAGGAAGAGGGCGAGGAAGAGATGTTCGGTGTTATACATGTGGAGAATGGGGACATATGTCATGGAACTGTCCTCATAATAAACCAGCAAGTCAGAGGAGTGTGAATGTGGTTGAGGCAAAGCCAGAACCACCTCGAATTATGGAAAAGGAAGAACCCCTTGAAGAAGGTGAATCACTGTTATTGAGAAGGACTTTTCTTAGAGCAGAGAAAGAGATTGGAGAACCAACACAGAGGTAATTTTGACTTCCACAAACTTGGATGATTTCCCTGAAGAAGTTAAAATTTTGTTAAATGGTTTTGCTGATATTATTGTGGATGAGTTTTCGAATGCATTACCACTGATCAGGAGTATTATTCATCATATTGATCTAATACCAGGAGCAAGTTTTCCAAATAAAGCAGCATACAGATTAACTCCTCAAGAGAACACAGAAGTTGGAAGGCAACTGCAGGAGCTGATGGATAAGGGGCTGATTAGAGAAAGTCTTAGCCCATGTGCTATACCAACAATACTCAGTCTAAAGAAAGGAGGAGAATGGTGTATGTGCACAGATTGTAGAGTTATCAACAAGATCACAATCAGGTATAGATTTCCTTTGCCACACATGGATGATTTAATGGACTGTTTGAGTGGATCAAATTACTTTACTAAAATAGATTTGAAGAGTGGATATCATCAAATAAGAATTCTAGAAGGTGCTGAGTGGAAGACTGCATTTAAAACAAATAGTGGGTTGTATGAGTGGTTAGTGATGCCTTTTGGACCCACTAATGCACCCAGCACATTCATGAGATTAATGAATGAAGTCTTAAAGGAGTATGCAGGTAAGTTTGTTATTGTGTACCTTGATGATATTCTAATTTTTAGTAAAAGTAAAGAGGAACAATTAGAGCATCTTAAATTAGTTTTAAGAACTCTACAGAAGGAGAAACTACTAATAAATATGAAGAAATGTAGTTTCATGAAGGAAGAACTGGTTTACTTGGGATTTGTAGTTTATAAAGAAGGCCTAGAGATGGATCTAGAGAAAGTCCAAGCAATTTGGAACTGGCCTACTCCTAGAAGAATATTTGAGGTAAGAAGCTTCCATGGTCTTGCAAGTTTTCACAGAAAGTTTATCAGAGGTTTTAGTCAGATTTGTCCACCACTCCTTGAGACAATCAAGGAGATCAATCAACCATTCAAGTGGACAGAAGCAACAGATATAAATTTTAATTCTCTGAAGAAGAAAATCACAGAGGAACCAATTTTAGCTTTGCCAAATTTGAGAAAGTCTTTCAAGTAGAAACAGATGCTAGTGGAGTTGCAGTGGGCGCGGTTTTGAGTCAGGAGCAAAGACCGATAGCATACTTTAGTGAGAAACTGAATGATGCAAAGAAGAAATATTCTTCTTATGATAAGGAGTTTTATGCTATTGTGCAGGCCTTGAAAAAATGGAGACATTATTTGCTACCAAAAGAATTCATATTGTATTCAGACAATCATGCCTTATAGTTCTTCAATAACCAGCTAAAGCTGAATCATAAACATGCCAAGTGGGTAGAATTTCTGCAAAGTTTTACTTTTGTAATAAAACACAAGAGTGGTAAGTCAAATAAAGTAGCAGATGCATTGAGCAGGGTAAGTTTTATTGTGCAAGAATTCAAAGTGGGTGTTGTAGGATTTGAGGAAATGATTGAAATGTACAAGGATGATGCAGATTTCAAAGATATCTACACAACAGTTCAGAATCCAATGAGCCATAACAGAAGTCAATGGTTTGACTACCTCATTCAAGGAGGCCTATTGTTTAAAGGCCACAAGTTGTGTATTCCCAAATGTTCCATGAGGGAAAACATAATAAAGGAGAAACATAGTGGAGGATAATCTGGTCACTTTGGACAAGATAAAACCTTTGCTCAAGTGAATGCTTTTTATTATTGGCCAAAAATGCAGAATTATGTTAAGAAGTTTGTTGAGAAATTGTTGTGCTAAACAACAACCCCCCATTTCTTAAAAAATCTTTCCATAAAATTTAAATAAGAAATGGGCCCCTTTAATGAGATTTGTGTGTCCATAAACAAAATTGGTATTAACCCATCATAAGAAAAATCCTTATTAGAAGGCTTTACGTAAACGGATCATTTTAAAAGCCTTTTGAACGGAAATAAAAGTGTGACTTTAAAAAATATTATAAAACTCTTCGTTATTGCGATAAAGCGATTAGAAGATCGCATATCGCAATAACAAAGGAAACATATGCAAAGTCTCATCCATTCTCTCCGATCCAAAAAGGCAATCGCAATCGAAGATCAGAGAAGCCAAATGCCAAGCATAATATAATGGAACCCCTTAATTCTTCCAATGCGATAAAGCACATCGCAATCGGCAAATCAGCGATGACAACAACAAACCAATACATAAATGAAGGCCGGCTCAAATCCTCCGATGCGATAAAGCATATCGCAATCGACAATTGGCGAAATCACATTGACAAAACAATAAAGCCTGAGTCCATTCCCGATTGCGATATATTTATTAGGCGCACATCTCGAAGATATATTTGTTTGCATGTATTGTATCACCTTTCAGAGATCGGAGATATTCAAAGCAAGTGTTAAATCCTTTCCCTTGATGTTCTCGATCGCCGATTTGCAATTTATCACTGATCATCCATCAAAAAAATCTAAGGCACGCTTCAATTAATCATTCGGCATATAAGTGACATGATGGGCATTTAAAACCTTGTTTACCATGATTGACAGGTTAAATGGCTATTCAATGAGGTAGTTAAGGGTAGATCTTTTCTTTAGACTTCATCTGCGGCAACCTCTAACTATATTCCATTACCACCTGTTGATCCACGTAACTCCTTTTCATTATCATATTGGTCTGTTGCAGCATTTCTCTATATCACGGTTTTTCAATCGCTTGTGCAGAATTCTGCTGAAAATAGAAATCTGAAGCAAAATGGAAAAGAAATCAAAGAAATCCGTAGCAGCAGCTCCTGTAGCGGCAGCTCAGCCAACCAAAGATCCCGGACCAAGCAAAAAGGGATTAATATCAGACACAACATGTCTCGGACTAGGAAACACTAGCTGGGAAAGTATCTATAATCTAATTGAAATGGAAGAACCCAAAGAACTATATGAAGAGGCCACGGCTGATTGGACTAATAAGTCTAAAGGAACTCTTAAAGAGTTGGCATGCTCCTTTCTTCACAGAATCACCGCGCGAGCTAAAGTCCTCCCATATACTGACGTCGTGAGATGGGTGGTGGAAAAAATTCCAGTTACAAACAGAACCTTCCGCACGAATGATGGGAGGGTATTCGGCTCATTTTAGCCGGATGATCTAAGGAAAATGTATCACTTACTTGGACCTGAAAAGCGGTACAACAAAGCCTTCCTTGAAGCGTTTGCAAAAGAAAACGAGTAAGAATCAGCCCCAATTAAGCAGTGGAGACATTTTCCCGAGAAGCACAAGCACGAATCATTGGGTAAATACTCTGTAGACTCATTGGCTTCTCCTTACTATTATGCCAGAGTTATGATGTGTAGGATGTGGGGAATACATGACTCTACTAAGTTTACTATAGAAATGGTCCCTCTGATGGAGACAACAATCAATGGCTATGTGATGGATTGGGCCAATATTTTATCTGAAAAATTAGCCACATTAATCCTAGAATACAGAGCAAATGCATATCAAACTACTAGGACCATTCCCTCATTCTATTATAGTGCATTCATTATGGATACTGTTTGTTTCAATTCCATTATAAGCAATACTGAGACCTTGCAGGGATTTAGCATGCCTGAAGTGACAATTGGTCACAAAATAGCAACTAATATGGTTCCAACTAAAGGAACCAACGACCCACCCATCACTCGGAAAGATATGGAGATAATTCCAAAAAATCCATATGATGAAATCATCCTACATGTAGAAGAAATACCACCTTTAGATGTCTTCTACAACCCTAAGAATAAGGCTTTAGTAAAAAGACAAAGGAAAAAGAGAAAGTTTGATCAATCTTCTCTTTTACTCACACAAACAGAAATGGCTAATGTGGTATGGAGAGAAGAAATTAATCCTTCCGAAGACCTTACAAAACTCTCTCAATATGCCGAGGCATACTCGGCAACTACTATGGATAAAGCATCAGAAGTTAGCAATTTACTCAAAGAAAAAGATCAGACAATGGTTTCACTGGAAGCACAGGTATCCGAAAGGCAGCAGATAATAGAGCAATTAGAACAGTAGTTAGCAGCGCAACAACAATCAAATAACTAGCTAAATGAGCAATTGCTCAAGGAGAAGCAGAGAATAGACCAAAGTGCAGTACATAAACAAAAACAATTATCCCTAGCATTGGCCAAGCTGAAGTCAATGAACGAACAATTGAGTAAAACGAAAGATGAGCAAATCGCTCAACTATCACAACAAATAGAAAAGTTCAATAGTTTTCCTCAGGCAGCAGAGTTCAGATCTGAAGCTCTCCAGATTAATAAGGCATTGATTAAACAGTTAAATTTACTATGTTATAATATTTCTCTTGCTGAGCCCCTCTGTGAAATTTCTTCATCAATGATTGACAAATCAGTTGATGCAAGGAAAAATTTGGAGCAGGTCGATGAGACATTGACAAACTTTCTTGCTTGGCAAGAAACTAGTGAAGGGAAAGCTGCAAATCTGCCTCAAATTCTAGAATCACACAAGGAAATTCTTTTCCTAGAATGGCAATTCCAATTGATGAAAGCAGAAAGGGCAACTTCCAGATGTAGATTAGCGACTGGTAATTTGATTGAATTAATTAATGATACTCTTTATCTGTCTAATTTGATTTCAGAATGCACTCCAGGTAAATTATCATCAGCTAAAGCATTGGAGCAGTCATGCAAGTAGGATTTAGAAAAGAAAGAGAGATTAATCGCAGGCATCCAAAGTTTAACTTGGGACACCTTTTGGTTCTCCCTGGTTAAACCACATAGTCAAAAGGAAGCACTGAAATGTTTAACCAATGCAATCAGTTATATGGTTCCTGAAATTCATGATGCTACGTATTCAACCCAACTACATTCACGTCTGAGTCACCCTCCAGAATTGCCACAAATGCTAGCTATATGCCAGCTCAAACCAAAGGATAATCGACCGAAATAGTGAATCATTTTACCGACTGCAAGCATGCCTATTTCAAGGAGATTTTCTTGATTTGGTTATACCACCTCATAGCATTTTTATTTCATAGTTAGTTAGCTTAGATAGTATTTAAAGATCCTTTCATTTCTTTAGAAATGGTCCTCAATTTTTGTATCAAAACTTGGATCGGAAGTTGCACTATTGTGCTTCCGATATATATTTTTTTATGAAGACTGGACCTATATTATGAATTTTGATGAAGAATACTTTGATGAGATATGCACTATTGCTTTTTGTGAGAGTATTTCTAAGTTAGAAGACAGAATCTGAATGCGATTAATGTTGAAAGGGATTCAAATTACATATGGTACTATTATCTATGTCTTTGTTCCATTCTTTTATATGAATCAGCGTTTATTCAATCTTGCTATCATTTGATATATGTATGTGTTTTAACAACAGTCCTTTTACTTATCACTATTGAATGTTATTCTTTCAATCATATTTATACAATGATGCATGAAGAATAGTGTAATAATGTTTTAATTATTACTTTGTTCAACTACTTGAACAAAGTAATTATCATATGAAGGAATGTTTTTATTTATAAATAGAGTCATCTATATGCCTATTTGTAAATAAGAATTATCAAAAGTTGCACTAAAATTGAAATTTCTTGGGATAGATTAGTTGTTTATTATTCTGAATTTTAGAATAAATTATGCATCATTATCATTAGATAATAGAAAACCAATCACTTATCCATCCTATTTACAAATCATTGGGAAACTGGTCCCATTATATCCAGTCGGAGCCACCACACCAAACGGAAAAGGCGTTGCCTTTAAGGTCCGGACTAGGTGGTTTTCCCCAATGTTGATGCAACGATTTTCGAGGCATCAACATTTTTGGTGCTAGAAGGAGGGCATGAACTATGAATGGTGAGCGAACCCAAACCTACAACCCATTCTGAGAGTAAACCTCCCCCCACCTCACCTCCGACTTCTCCTTTGCATGCTGGAACTCCAGTCTCCAAACGAGAAGAAGATAGCACAACTACCACTGCTCAACCCCAACATATCTCAGATAAATTAAGTCCTGAATCTCCTGAAGTACAATCTCTCATCCATAGACTTCAAGGCTTCTCGATATCACCACAGAAATTTGAGGTATCTGAAGGCATTGTGACTTCGCAATTTGTTCCTTCTCACCCCCTCACTAGACTTCAGAGTGGAAAGCTTGGTATTGAACCTACTGAGTTGCCTTTACCTAAAAGGAAATGGGCAAGGAAAACACATAAAGGATCTGATAGTGAAACTTTCTTATCAACATCTTCCATTTCATCTTCTCCATTGCAAAGTCAACCATCCACTCTACCATTACAAATTGTTGTTCAACAGGGATCTGGAACTTCAACATCTCAACCTCCTCAAACTTCAATATCTGCTCCTTCCTAATCATCTGGGACTTCATCGACACTATCATCTAGTACTAGTTCTACAATGGCACATAATCCATGGAATAATCCTGGTGCAGTCACCATGCTTGCACCATTAAACCAATTGCCAGCACAACCTGAAAAATGGTTGCCGAAATTTAATCCACATACAGGGATACCAGCCGATGAGCACATTAATAACTTTATGTTGGCAGTTAACTTAAAATGAGTTACAGAGGAAGATGTCATTGTTAGGCTTTTCCCTTATACCTTACAAGGATCATCTGGGTCTTGGTATTTTTCCTTGTCCTCAGGATCCATTACTAGTTGGAACATTTTTCAAGAATAGTTCTTGACTAAATACGGTGATGATAGATCTCTAGCGATGTTAACCAATGATCTTTCGAATCTTAGGATATAATCCAAAGAACCTATAAAAGAGTTCAATTTATGATTTAATAAACTATTGAATAAGATTCCAACTGCCTCTAAACCTAGTGAACAAATCAGAAGCAAATGGTATATATTTACCTTCAAATATAGCTATCTTTGTAGATAGAGCTACAAAACCAACTCTAGCAGAAAATATGAAAGAGGCACTTGCTGTAGAGAAATGCATTATTGCTTTAGAAAAGAAGGCTACTCTTGAAGATAGAAAATCCAAAAAAGTCTCATTCAAAGATGATTCAAAGAAGAAAATGGCTAAAGATCCATATGATATGGAGGGTCTCCAAAAAGTTCTCAAGACTATGTCAAACGAAATGGTAGAAATCAAGAAACAAGTCGCTGAGACTTCAACCAAAAGACCATTTAGAAACTTTAAGAAACCTGAATCAAAGCCACCAAATGCTATATCCAATGCAGTCTCAGATCCTGAAGAGGAAGAAGAAGAAGAAACAGTCTTATCGTCTGAAGAACTAGAAGAAGAAGCAACTGTAGAATGCCATGGAATGTGGGACTTTATTTTGCCTAATTCTGATACAGAAAATGAACAGGAAGCTTTCCCTATAACTACCAGGAGCAAGGGTACTCATGAACCTGTTCAAATAACTCAGAAGAAAAGGAATACAGGTACTCCTACAAAAGAGAAAATTTCCACAAAGAAATCCACAACGATACCTTCTAAAAATCAGCCATTAGCTTCAAATCCACCTCCAACATCTAAAACATTAGTAGTTACAGATTCTATGGACTACAACATTATTGAAGATATGAAGAAAACAAAGGCAAATATCACTATGTTTGAGCTTAGTAAACTCAAACATCAACAAAAATTGCTACTTAAGGAGTTAGCTGTTGTACCTTCTTCTCCTCTTCTGAATGTTGTATTGTCCAAAGCTGCTAATGAAATAGGTAAACCACTTCCTGGAAGAGTGGAAGCTATTGATGCTGTCTTAATCGGAGATAGATTGAATTCCCATACTCCTCCTTTTCTCTTAACCTATGAGATCTATAATAAAAATCTACACAATTGTTTGATTGACTTAGGGGCTTCCTTGAATATAATGCCAGCTTAAGTTTGTCCTAAACTAAACATTGAAACCCAAAAGTCTGCAATTCATATTGTTCAGTTGGATAGAACTAAGGTCCAGGTTTTAGGAGAAATCAACTCAGTTACTATTAGGTTATCAGTTGATCTAAGAGTGGTTCAGAGAATTGATATTTTAATCGCTAATATACCTGAATTCTATGGTTTGATTTTGAGTAGAGATTGGTCTGAGAAACTTCATGGTTATATTTCCACCAATTGATCTCATATGTGGCTACCTTATAAAGGAAAGCCAAATCAAATAAAGATTGATCGAGAAAAACATATGACCCATATAGTTACTGAGTTCGAACAAGAAAATCAACCAATAGCATTCAATAATAATATTTTGGGGAATTACTCATCTGAATCATTCTTTGGCAATTGTACTGCTCAAACATCCCCTTTCTCAGTTAATAATTTCACATCTTAAATTGAAATTTTTTCTCAAACAGATACATCAAGGCGTGTTAAAATTTCCGAGGATACTGTAAATAAAACTGTAGATAAATCTTTGTTTTGGCCATTATATTTTTATGGGTCTAAATCTAGTGAAGGTGCAGGAGCAGGATGTATTTTAGTTAGTCTCGAGGGAGAAAAGACCATGTTATCATGCAGGTTGGAATTTGAATGCACAAACAATACAGCTGAATATGAAGCCTTAATTCAAGGACTTTACAAAGTAATTTGTCTTAAAGTTCAATATTTGAAAGTGTTCGGTGATTCGGAAATTTTTATAAGACAAGTCAGAAATACCATTCATTGCCTTTCTAGTCACCTTAAACACTATCAATCCTTGGTACAGGACCTAGTATCTCAATTTTTGGCATTCAGTATTTCTCCCATCCCTAGATCCCAAAATGCAACAGCAAATCTACTAGCTATTTAGCTTCCAAGCTCCTTCCATCTGAATTTACAGTCCCGATAGATTCTCAATAGAGTTAATTTTTAGATCATCAATTCCTGATAATGTCACTAACTGGCGAGTGTTCAATCAAGATGATGACATTTTAAATTTCTTAACTTCTGACAAGACCTATGATGATCAAATTATTGATGAAAGTGACCATGACCTTCAAATGAAGGAAAAGTTTGAAGAAAACTCAATACCTAAACCAGTGGTCAAGCTTGAAGATCTTTATGACATCACAGACAGGTTTAAACAGGTTACTAATTCAAAGCTCCAAAGTTCTACTTTGAGATTTGAATTGATAAACCTTGGTACTGAGGAAAATCCACAAAACATCAATTTGGGATTAGGACTTTCTTCATAAGAAAGAATTGCGTTCCTTAGTGTTGGAGAGGTAAATCCCCTCTACGGATAGAGGCGATCCCTACTAGCCCAAAGGGGGTCTAGCAACAATCAAACAATGCTACACCGCAGGTTCCTAGTT
>APFE030640502.1:73669-84185 GCA_000404065.3 Pinus taeda
ATCAACCATGTGAATTCCAGCCTCAAAAAGAAGTTTGAAATGACAGACTTAGGACACTTACATTATTTTCTCGGTCTTCAAGTCTTGCAATCCAAGGAAGGTATTTCCCTTTCCCAATCCAAGTATGCCTGTGATCTTCTACGCCATTTTGACATGGAAGACTATAAGCTAGCTCCTTCTCCCTTTCAGTCTAGAGTCAAACTTTCAGTCGTTTGTACTTCCCTAGAAGTTGATGCTACCTTATACCGTCAACTTGTAGGAAAACTTTTGTATCTAACCCATACACATCCTGAACTTTCCTTTCTTGTTGGCCTTGTTGCTCGGTTTATGCAAACCCCACGTGAAATTCATTCGAAAGTAGCTAAAATAATACTTCGTTATGTTCGAGGTACAGTTCAGTTTGGAATTCATTACAGTGTCGAAGCATCTCCTCTATTGGTTGGTTTCACTGATTCCGATTGGGCTGGTGACCCTAATGATCGGAAGTCTACTACCAGTTATGTGTTCACTCTTGGTTTAGGACCTATTACAAGCACTTGCAAGAAACAAGGTGCCATTTCTCTTTCTTCAGCAGAAGCAGAGTATCGTGGTGCCATAGAAGCTAGTAAGGAAGCCTTGTGGCTTCGTCAGATCCTATCAGAGTTTGTCTTTCAGTAGCAGCATCCGACTACACTTTGGTGTGATAATCAAAGTGCCATTAAACTATGCAAAGATCCAGTCCAGCATCAGCGTAGCAAGCACATTGAACTACACATGCACTTCATCAGAAAGCTCATTCATGACCATGTTCTTGAAGTGCAATATTGTTCAACAGATGATCAAGTTGCAGACATCTTCACAAAAGCTCTCACAGAGGCGAAGTTCACTAAACTTCGATTTATGGTTTGAGTTCAGGAAGTTGTCACTAAGGGGGGATAGGCTCTAGTGCCTCCTTCCTTCTCCTATTGTGTCATATTTGTAAATCCTTCAATCCTATCCCAAGTTGTTCTTAAGGGGGGATGTTAGGTTATTCCGACACATAGGAAATAGTTAAGTTCAACTTGGTCTAGTATAGAGTTAGGTATAGAGTTAGGTAAAGTGTGTTTCTTTACCGTTGTACATTTTGTAACTTACAATCCGACGGTCACGATATGTAGTGATTCAATGGTTCATTCTCTCCTCGGTATTACCGACACTTGATCCGTGGCTTGACACCCGATTGGTCCATGAATTATATTTAAAGCGCATGGAGGGTCATTTGTAGGTTAACCGTGCATGAGAGAAGCTTATGTAAAATTTCATTCTTTTATTAATAAATTGCCTGTAGTAGCCACGTTGGCGCAGGCCGTGGACTGTTTCCCTCTCTGAGGGTTTTAACCACGTCAAAATACTGGTGTATTGATCTGTGATCTGTTTGTAAGCAGTGTCCTTTTGGTGTTCTGTCTGAGGAACTTACCCTGTAAATTCTTACATAGACAGTATGTACATAGTGTACCATGCATGGGATCAAGCATAGTATTTTTTGAGGTACAACCCATTTCTAGGCTGCGCTAATGGAACTCCATTGAGATATACTAACTCATAAGCCCCTTTTGCAAGGAATGGCTTAAAAATGTATGGGCCCAACCACATTGGCTAGAAATTTTCTCGACCTAACTTGTCAGCCTCCTATTGATATAAGAGAACCAAACATCCTTCCGAGAAGATTATAGGCTTGAAACTTTTTTCATATTGTGCTTTGATCGGTCTTTTATGGGCTTCATTGGCTAACGTGGCATCTTTCCGGGTTTCATCCAAATGAGTTAGATGTAAAAGACACTCCTCCTTTACAGAAGTAGCATGAATAAGTTCGATAGCTAGTTTCAATGATGACATTTTGCATTTGATAGGGAGGATCGCTTCCAGACCATACACTAACTGGAAGGGTGTGAATCTAGTAGTAGTCCTAACTAAGGTTCGATATGCCCATAAGGCAGCAAAGAGAAGCAAGTTCTAGTTCGATTTGTGGATCCCAATCATATGTTGAAGCATAGTCTTAATAACTTTGTTAATTGCCTCAACTTGTCCGTTAGCCTGAGGATAATAGGGAGTGGAATTTTCATGTGAAAGTCCCAATTTGGCAACTAATTTGGTCATCATATGATTTTGGAAGTGCTTCCAGTGATCTGTTACTATTTCTTGTAGAAGACCGAACCTAGAAATCACATGGTTGAAGAAAACATATGCAGCCATTTCACCAGTATTATTGAATGTAGGCATCACTTCAGCCCACTTATTAAATTAGTCAACAACGATAATGATGTAACCATGCCCCCGAATGAGTGCGGCTTACATGTCATAAAATCGATGCCCCATTTCGCAAAGGGACCAACAGTGACAACGAGATGCAACGAAGCTAGTGGAGTGTGGAATTTTTTATCATAGATCTGGCATGCATGACATTTATGGACTGTGAGGATACAGTGATGGAAAATGGTGGGCCAAAAGTAATCGGTGTGTAATATTTTTTGTGCTGTAGCATAACTAGATAAATGTTTGCCACATGTCCTCGAGGGGCATCCATTCAAGACTTTCTCAACCTCCTCAAGAGTGAGGCAACTCCATAAAATCGTATCAATACCACGATGGTAAAGGGTGTTGCCGATAATCACATAATTTTGGCATTGGTACCGATTACATCATTGCTATTAGTGAGAGGTATTAAGATGGAAAGTATGGGTCAAGAGATAGGTGAGAAAATATCTATACCATGGGTCAGATGATGAGATCAGGAATAATGACTCGCTTGGGATGGAATCTTCAGATCTAGATTCAACATCAAGGGAAGGGAGACCGCACATTAACTCGAAAAAAATTAAGGATTTCTTTGCCTTGGATTTGATGAATTCCAGGTCAATCTCATGGAGAATAACACTCCACTTAGAGTATTTTCCCCCACAAAATTGACATGACAATATGTATGTCATAGGGTTGCAACTCGAAATGACCGTAGTTTTGCGAAGCAAGATGTAATGTCGAAATATTTGGATAGCTTGAATGAATGCCAAAGCTAACGTTTCCACATGAGTATACTAGATCTTAGTATCGTTGAGGTTCCAACTTGATTAATAAATGAGATGTTCAGTCCCCATATTGTCTTCTTGGACCAACACCATAGCTATAGTAGAGATGGAAGCAACAAGGTATAGGAAATAGTCACGCTGATCGTCGGGGGGTGGGGTACAAAAAAGATGCCTGAACCAATACATCTTTCAAGGCATCAAACACTTTCTGTGAAACATCATTCCAATGGAAGGGAATCTCTTTTTTCAGTAAGGGAGTTAATTCTTTGGTCACTTCAATGTAGTTAGGGATGAACGTCCTCAGGAAGTTGGCTTTCCCTTGGAGTCTTTGTAACTGGAAAAGAGTGGAAGGCGTAGGCAAGTAAATGATTGCCTAAAATTTTAAAGAATCAATACAAATTCCTTGTTTTGAAATTACGAAACCAAGGAGACGACTAGAACTGAGCTTCTTTTCAGAGTCAATCTCATGAATGGAGACAAAAGTTGTAGAGGGTTCAACAAGATTAGGTAGGTACACACCACTGAGATTATATTCAATGGTATATGAGAAGGAGGAACGATGATGATTTTCATCCCATGATGCATCGTTTGGCATCATGATTTATATCATGATTTCTTTGGTAGAGAATATATGCGAGAAAGGATCAAAGGGCGTGTTGTAATCCAATGATTGATCTACCCAATTAATCGGAGAGAAAGTATGGGCCACACAAGATGAGTAGGTGGATTGATAATCTTTCTCAACGGGCTAAGCGGCATTCGGTCACCAAAATTTTTGATGTTAGTTTCATCAGGGAAATCCATGGATTGACCAAGATTGTAGATGATGATATCATGTTGATATAAGCAACCGAAGTGGAGGATCTGGGAAGGGGAGGGGGATGAAGCGAAAAAGTTCCCATAAGTGATGAATCCTTCAATTAAACAATTCCAACATGCTGATAGGAATGTAAGGCTTCCCCTACAAGAGGGACACTTCCAGTAACATTGGAATCAGAGGTGAAAAAAGTGAGTTGATCTATGGCCACGATCCCACCTTTATGAGGAAAGGCAATCATTCGGAAGTAAGTTGAAATGACACCAGCCATAACATAAACCCATGTACATCCCAGTAGAGTATTATAATCCAAAGGTACATCAATAAATTATACTTCAATAGATACGAATTTTCCTCCTAATTCCACTTGGAGGGAATTCAAAATCCCACAAGGTTTGTATGTCCTTCCATCAAAGGATTTTAATGTGGTTGTTGATTGACTCAGTTGGGGTGAACCAATCACCTTCTAGAAAGACAAGGACATGATGCAGGTTGAGGCTCCCTTGTCCACAGTAGAATGATGAATGTTCTTACCATGGACAACAACCTGGATCATAAAATCTAATTGAGCCAGAAGTCGAGGGGTATAATTTTCATGAGAGAAAACCACTAGGTTGGAATCCAATCGATCCACACATTCGATAGCTAACAATAAAGCCTTCTTTTAGGTGGGGTAGTTTTGAAACACCTCAAGAGTCGACATAGTTGAAGGGGACTGATCCAAGTCTTCAACTACATTGTAATTTTGAATGGCTCTCGAACAAGGGTTGAAAGTAGACTTATGGATAAAACCCTTTGAAGGCTTGATAGTCAATTCCCTAAGAAACGAAGGTGAAACATGATCAGATGAAGGTGGTCCCGAACTGGCAGGTTGATCAGTAGCTTGACCATTTGGTGGATTCATATTACCATAGTCCTTATTCTGTGTGGCAACCAAGACATCAAATTTCAACTTTGAGGAGGAAAGCATCAAAACTGTGTTAGAGGAAGAACCATCCTGGGATACCATATGAATCACCTGATTGGGAAATAGGTCGGTTAGCATAACAAGAGAAGTGGATGATATAAGGAACTGATTCACTTTAGCGTAGTGCAAACAATCACATGTAAGGTGATCCTTGTTACAAATCAAGCATGGGTATTGAGGCTTTCGTTTCTCATTAGAAGACGAATTTGTTTGTTTATCCTGCAGTGAGGAATCTTTCTTTTTCTTGCCTTTACCTTTCTTCTTGATTCCAAGTTGCTATTGAGACTTGCCTTTATCAGATGATACAACATTTATCTTGGAAGCAGAAGCCACAGGAGGATGAGATTGAGGGTTTTGTGCAGGAGCGGTAAGAGCAATACAAAATGGTTTACTTGCCGACTGTGAATTGGTAGAACCTATAATGCCTTTGGCAACATGAGATTCTTTACGAGGTGGAAGAGGAACAATATTTGAAGGTCTTAGAACATTTGGTATCTTATAATAGAGCGTGCCTAATTGGGTATAAACCAGATCTAAATACCGAGCACAAGAAATAACTTACTCTTTGGTCATGACTCCACCTTTGGGCACATCTTCTGTTATGGGAGCTAACAGAGACTTGACAAACCATTCCACTAAAAAATAAGTAGGAACATAAGTCTTGACCAACTGGTTATGATGCCTCCACTCATGAATGTGATGTTGGGTTGTGTTATATTCTTTAGATGACTAGCCCCCGTAGTGAAACCGAGGGGTTAGAGCGGGGACGGCAGCCCCCCCTGTCGGGGGGATTGAGGGGGGAGGTAGCCCCCCTCTACAGGGTTCAGGGCAGTAACCTTGGGAAATTTCTTTTGGACCCTATATTAGGTGGGCAAACCTACCTATGGTTTTTTTCATGGATTTCACACATGGTTTTGGGCGCGATGGTTTTTAGTCCATGGTGTTTTGTAGATCGGTCAAGGGAACTACGGTTTTGTTCTAATCCAGGGTTAATGGATTGGGGTTTATGGATGCTTCAACATGTATATATATGTATTGTAACATTGAAAGGAACATAATGAAAAATCAATTTGGTAGTCCCGGTTTTGGGATATAGGGGAAAATATCTGTGTATATTTGTTTTTTGTGTTATGCTCTCACCATTGTTTATTTTGTGTTTTTAGAATTTGTATGCAGGTAATTTCTGTATGGGGTAAAAACCTAAATTTGGTATCAGAGTTATTTTGGATTCAAGGGAATGCCTTTGTTGCTAAGGGTTTCTGCTCGAGCCTGCGGTAGACCGTGTTCAATGGGAGATCTGTGGGATCAATTCTTATGGCGAAAGAAGATGACGATTAGTGGAAAGATAGAGATAGAGAAATTTAATGGTGAGAGTTTTTAGTTGTGGAAACTCAAGATGGAGGATTTGTTGGTGTATAAAGATCAGTGGATCGTAGTAGTTCTGGGTACTAAACCAATGGAAGTGTTCGATGAAGAATGGAAGAAGTTGGATTGGAAGGAAAAAAACACAATACTATTGTGTTTCTCAGATTCGGTATTGTTGAATATATCAGGGGAAGCTACGATGAAGGCTTTGTGGGACAAGTTAGGGACTTTGTACCAATCTAATTATCTGGTGAACAAACTGTTCCTACGAAAAAAAGTTGTATAACCCGAAGATGAATGATGGTGACTCGATGATAGAGCATATAAATGCATTTAATATTGTGGTAATCTAGTTATTATATGTTGATATTAAAATTTTATATGAAGATAAGTGCATTAGTTTGTTGTGTTCTCTACTAGATTTGTGGGATAGCCTAGTTGTTGCAATAGCTAGCAATGAAACTACCCTTTAGTTTGATGAAATAGTGTCATCCTTGTCGACAGAGGAGATGAGATGAAACATATGGAGAGCCATAATGGTGATTCCTTGTATGTACAAGGACGTTCCTAGAACAGAAACAAAAATAAGTCCTCGAGTGGGAGAAATCTAGAGGGAGATCTAAATCTCAAGGAAAACCTGTAAAGGTGCGCGAGAAATGCGGAAAGGAAGGGCACTACAAAAGGGATTGTAAATCTAAATCTCTTGAGAAAGGAAAGGGATCTGATGACGCTCCTTCTGTAGAGTCAAAAACCACCTTAGATGAAGGTGGGGATGTGTACATCGCTTCTTCTGCAAGTACACATGTAGATCATGAGGCATGGTTGATTGACTCAGGTGCATCCCTTCACTTCACTCCCCACAGAGAGTGGTTCTACGGGTATGAGAAATATGATGGTGGTGATGTCTTCTTAGGGGATGACAGGAAGGTTAGAATCATTGGTCGCAAAAAATTCAAGGTGAAGTTGCAAGGTGGAAGGATTAGAACACTTTTGGGTGTTCTGCATATTCCTGCATTAGCCAGAAATCTGATTTCTGTAAGCAAGAAGGATGATGCAGGTGTAAAAACAATGTTCGAGAAAGATACCTGAAAGATGGTTTGGGGAGCACTAGTATTGATGCAGGGAGCTCAAATTGGAACTCTATACAAGCTTCAAGGTAGCACTATTATTGATGGGTGCAACAGTTCTATGGTTCCTGAAAGTGGAGTAGAAAATCTAGTGGTCTCTGGAGAAAAGACCATGTTATGGCATCAAAGGCTTGGATACATTGGAGAGAAGGGCCTTTGAATACTTCATGGTAAAGGTATGGTAGAAGGTATGTCTAATAACTCTCTGGATTTTGATTTCTATGAATTTTTTTTTATATGGGAAGCAGAATTGGATGAGTTTCCCCTTTGGTGGTAAGAGGGCGAAACAAATATTACAACTTGTGCACAATTCTGTGTTTGGACCTGTGTCGTTTCTATCACTGGGTAAGTCTGTGTACTATGTATCATTTATAGATGGCCTCTCAAGGAATACATGGATATATTTCCTCAAGAGGAAATCTGAAGTCTTTGATAAGTTTAAAGAATTTAAGGCTCTTGTGGAAAACTAGACAGAGAAGAAGATAAAGGTGCTGAGGACACATAATGGTGGATAGTTTTGCAAGAAGGCATTTGAAGAATTCTGTAAGAGGTGTGGTATAGCATAGAAGAAGAATACTCCATACACAAATAAAAAAAATGGAGTTGCAGAAAGAATGAACAAGACATTGATGGAAAGAGAAAGAAGCATGCTCAGTGGTGTTAGGTTAGGACATGAATTCTAGGTAGAGGTGGTGGAGACTGCATGTTACTTGGTCAACAAATCAACTTCATCAGCATTGGAGGATAAGACTCCACAAGAGGTATGGACTGGTAAGAAACCTTCTCTTTCACATCTAAGGGTATTTGGATGTGATGCATATGTACATGTTCCAAAGGAGAAAAGAAAAAAGTTGGATAGTAAATCTGAAAAGTGCATCTTTATAGGGTATAAGTATGGTTTAAAAGGTTATAAGATTTGGAACCTAGTAACAAGGAAGATTGTGTACAACTAAGATGTGGTGTTTAGATAGGTGAAAGATGTTATTAAATATGAAGTCCTACCAAAGGAGCTTGAGAAGATAGAGTTTGAGCTAAAGGAGGAAGAATCAGACTCCATAGCAGAAGAGAAATCAAAATATGAAAAGCGACAAACTCTGGTTGTGAAAAGATCAGTTCGAGAAAGAAATCAGCTAGAAAGGTATAGTCCATCTACTTTTTGTTCAAATTTTGCTTTTATTACTAATGATGATCCCAAAACTATGAAGGAAGCAATAGCTTCATAGGATTGCAAACTCTGGAAAGATGCCATGGTTGATGAAATGGCATCTTTGCACAAAAATGAGTCTTGGGCTTTGGTAGAGTTGCTGGCTGGAAGGAAACTCATTGGCAGTAAATGGGTGTTCAAGAAGAAGATGAATGAAGAAGGAAATGTGGAGAAATACAAAGCTTGGTTAGTAGAAAAAGGTTATTCCCAGGTGAAGGGAATTGATGGTGATATTTTTTCTCATGTTGCCAAGGTAGCTTCTATTAGATTACTTTTATCTTTTGTTGCTACTTTTGATTTTGAGGTTGAACAGATGGATGTGAAGACAACATTTCTTCACGAGGATCTAGAAGAAGAGATCTACATGAAGCAAACTGAAGGCTTTGCTGTGAAGGGTAAGAAAGAACTTGTATGCAAGTTAAAAAAGTCTTTGTATGGGTTAAAACAATCACCAAGGATCTAGTATCAGAAATTTGATACATTTATATGGGGACTTGGCTTCACCAGAAGCAAAGCAGAACACTGTGTGTATTTTAAATTAATTGGTGACCGTGTTATTTATCTGGTCTTGTATGTGGATGACATGTTTCTGGTTGAAAATGACAAAGAAATTATTCAGGATTTGAAGATCAAATTGTTCTCCAAATTCGACATGAAAGATCTTGGTGCTGCAAACTATATTTCGGGCATGGAAATTAAATGATATTGGACAAAGAGGAAGCTTTGGTTAAACCAGAGGAAGTATGTCGAGATAATACTACACAGGTTTAATATGCAGGATAGTAAAGCGGTGAAGGTTCCTATTCCTGTAGGTGTAAAGTTATATGTTGAACAATGTCCCAAGACAAAAGAAGAGGAAGAGGACATGTCCCGTGTTCCATATGCAAGTGTAGTCGATAGCCTCATGTATGTGATGGTCTGTACTAGACCAGACATTGCACATGCAGTGGGAATATTGAGAAGGTTTATGTCAAAACTAGGGAAGGAGCATTGGACAACCATGAAGCGGCTTTTCAGGTATTTTCGTGGCACTAGTGATTATGGTTTGTGCTACCAAGGAGGACCAGGATTGGATAGAGTTTTGGACATCCGTGGTTTTGTTGATGTGGACTGGGCTAGAGATCTAGATCAAAGAAGATCTACAAGTGGGTATGTATTTAACGTATTTGGAGGTGCAGTCAGTTGGATGAGTAAGAGACAATTTGTAGTGGCACTATCAACTACAGAGCATGGAAACTTTTAAGGATGGAAAATTATCTTGAAGTTTGAAAACATTGGCAAATCTCGCTAGTTCCTAATATGCAATATGAAATGTTTATTGATATATTTATAACATTATTCAAATTTATAATGATTTTATATATAGTCTCTATATAATATTAGCAATTTTTAAGGTAAAATAATTTTATATTGTAAAATTTGGGCCAATCATTTTACAAAAAAATGGAAATTAGCTAATCTTTTGTTTGGAAAAATCATAGAAAATGAGCGCACCTGCGAATATTAGCCCCTAAAATTTTCCATGCTACAAAGGCAGAATACATGGCAGCCATTCATGCAAGAAAGGAAGCAGTTTGGTTGCAGAGATTGTGTTCAAGTATAGGGTTAGTACAGAGAGCTATAAGGATAGGATGTGACAACCAAAGTGAAATTTTCTTGGCAAAGGACCCTGCTTATCATTCAAACACAAAGCACATTGATGTTCAGTATCACTTTGTGAGGGATATGGTAGAAGACAAGAAGGTGTTGCTAGTAAAGGTGGACACTTTGAAGAATGTTGCAGATGCATTGACAAATTCTGTGAGCACAAAGAAGTTCTCTTGGTGTAGAGAAACAATGAATGTCCCAGGGTTGGATCAATGACTAAGATCTCATGTAGCCTCCTGTGGAAAGAAAAAAACAAGTGGGAGAATGTTGGGTTGTGTTATATTCTTTCGATGACTAGCCCTAGTAGTTGAACCAATGGGTTGGGGGAGGGGGGGGGGGGGGGGGGGG
>APFE030640502.1:84205-98741 GCA_000404065.3 Pinus taeda
GTAACATTGAAAGGAACATAATGAAAAATCAATTTGGTAGTCCTAGATTTTGGATCTAGAGGAAATTCTTTGTGTATATTTGTTTTATGTGTTATGCTCTCGCCATTGTTTATTTTTTGTTTTTAAAATTTGTATGCAGGTAATTTCTGTATGAGGTTAAAACCTACATGTGTTCTGGAATGTGAGTGGAGTTTGATTGTTTAAAGTTAGTTAGTAGTTCCGTTCGAGTTTTGTATCTAATGGGCAACTAGAAATGTGTCAGGAAGGTAGTGTCTAAAGTATTGAAGTCATGAAATGATGCTCTAGGTAATTCAATATACCATTTAGGTGCAGTACCTGTAAGTGTTTGCTGGAAAAGACAAAGTCGAATGTAGTCATCATTAAGTGAATTAGATGAACACCACAGATGATACCTCATAATATGCGTCGATTGGTGTTCTCCAGGATTCCCATTGAACTTTGGGATATCATAAGGAAACTTAGTGGGAATAATTTGCCACCATGGAAAATGAGCCATGGGATCGTTAGTAAGTCGAGTTAATTCTGTAAATTTAAGAGTATCCACTAAAGGAAACTATCGATTAAAGTTCGGAGGCGGATAACCTAGACATGAAGGGATAGCCTAGGAAACATGCACTTGCTTTCCTAGATAAGGAGGGTTCTGATAATAAGGAACCTGGTTACCAGAATATGGAGGGTTCTGATAACCAACATACAAGTGGGTTTGTTGCACAGTCCCAGGATGACATAAAGCTGTTGGAATAGTTGGGTTTGGATTTGCTAGCCTTAAAAAGGCACTTGATGTGATCGATACTATTGCTCGATTAGGGGTTTGCATTTTCCCTGGTATGGATTTGATTGAGATTGCTTCAAATTTTGAAGAATTTGACCTACCAAAACTTGACGAGTACCTTTTGCAAGGGATTGAGAAGGTGACGAACCTTACACAAGTTGACGAATCAGGATCTAGGGAGATCCAGATACCATTGGAATGGGTTGTAAAGGTTGGCTCACATATATTTGAGCTTGTTGAGGTGCTAACGAATAGGTAGGAATTTGTGATGAAGATGGTATAGATTGAGGATTCAACAATCGATCCCAATATGAACTAGGTTGTACAGGTAAAGTAGGTTTCAAAACACTTGAAGCTATTCCAGGATAAGGTGGACTACAACTAGGCGGATTATTATATTGAGGTATATCAACAACAGGTTTCCCCCTGCCATGGGAGGAGGGGATGATGGAGGAAACTGTGATATAGATTGAGGGTACCCAACATATGGAGGGTTGGGATGTTGAGGATAGCTTTGCCCACTGGTATAAGGGCCAACCTACTGCTCTATTTTAGGTGTGGATGGAGGAAGAGGGGAATACTATTCAACATTCATAAGAGAAGTAACGTACAATATTCCTGAATTGGATGTCATGGGAGAGATCCAAGCACTAGAAGCCACACCAGAAAAGGTACCAAATAATGATTGATACCCAGGCGGGGCAAACATGCCACCATACAAATGAGCCTCTAGTGATGTTACAAACATAGATGAGGATGTGACACTTGATGTCCCAACCATAGTGGTGGATGTAGGATGGGAGTTTGAATCAGTTCCAGTCATGGTTAGCAATCTCAATGAAGATTTCCGCGAGAAATATGTGGATAAGCCTAAAGAATAAGGCAGAGGAGATTGTGTCGACGGTTGGAGAGATAAAATAGGACTTGTTTGATATAAATAAAGTCCTTCCAAATGAACAAGAGTAGAAGGATGAGGCTCTTCTTGTGGGATCTATTTTATATCTATAAGTCCATATGGAAGAGGCTCACCATCAGGCCCAAGATATATTGGTTCCATCTAAGACAAATGAAGAGAGGAGGAAGGTCACAAAGACTCAGGTAAAGATGGTTGAGGCTCCTTAGGTTCAATACCCTCAGGAAACAAAGTTTATGACTCAGGAAGATTAGATTCAATGACCTCAGGTAACAAAGTTTCAGGGACTTCTGTTTCAATTCTGTCAGTGTCACCAACAAGAATATATGTAATCTCAGGTTCAGAACTCAAAGGGACAAATGATTCTAGCTGATTAATATCGGGAGGAGGGTCAGAAGTAGTTACCAATGTTCTTGATTCGGTAGTTTGTGTTTTCCTATGTCTAGGACGACGATTAGGAGTAGCCTCTAGAGGAAGTGGAGGCTTGTTTTGCATTCTACACAAACGACGGGGAGGGGGATTTTTTTCTTCCATGTTGGACAATAAATTTTATTAAAATGAAAATAAATAAATTTAAAAAGAGGGTAATCTAGGCATAAAGGATTACCAAGAAATCGTGATTTGACATGAGATATAAATTAATTTGAGGATGTGTGTGGTGGTGATGTTTTATTACGCTTTTTGAGTTTTTTAGATGTGATCACGCTGATGATGCCCTATTAGATTATTAGATTTATTATCTAGCTAATGACATTTATATGTGCTAGAGGTGTATATAATTAGATGATGGTAGTGAATTAAAATGTGTATCCTAGATGATTGTTTATGTTTGATGTTAGATGTTTATCATCATAATGTTTATTTATTAAATGATATTTATTATAGATTATGTATTGGTGAACTTATATCAAACTTTTATATATGAAATTACATGCAAAACAACTTACTTTAAAAAAAATGCAAATATATTTTTATAAATTACAAAGTTTTGTATGGTTCAAACTATGATTGTAAAATTATGATAAATATCATTCTATTGCTTATATAGTTAATTTGTTTTCAATCTAACTCAATTAGTAAAATATTTCAATACTCAAGGAAAAATCATGAGATAGTCACTAAAATTCACGTTTCCACATTTCTCCTAGCTAGTATTAAATCATGTTCACAATGATAAAGACATGTCTACTTTAAATTAATTTACTTATAAATACATAAAAATAGATATTTATTTTACATAAGCTAAATAGGAAATAAAAATGCATCACTAATTCTATTTGAAAGTCAAACAAACACCTCTTAATCACCATCACATTATTTATCATTTAATTCTTAGCCATAAAATATTTATTAATTCAACTTTTATTTATAATTACCATTGGAAAGAAAAGTCAAAACTCTTTCATTATCCATGAAGAAAAAAATTAAAACCTCTCATGCATCCATGTAAGCCAATTTGTTTCTCTTATGGTCCATACAAAAATGTAATCAATATTATATACATGCATAAGACCTCCTTTTAGTTTACATAATGTTGCAAGAACTGTAATTTAAATATAGTAAATATGACCTTACCTCTCATGTCAAGAATTTAATCTTACATATTAATACACATTTTTTTCATTGTTAAAGTCATAGAATTATCACTACATGATGATTTATATTGATTTTGATCTAAACAAGAAGAAAAAACACGTGAACCAATTAATAAATCAATATGTATTTAAATTGAGACTTAATATTTAATGTTATTTCAAAATTCACTATTTTCTTCTCATTTTCCAATTTGAGAAGGATTGTGACCTTGAATCCTTACTATCATAGATATTGTACACAATTAGAAATACTTAGTTTTAAGTGTAAAAAAAATTCCACTGCAAAACAAATGTGTAAAAATGTTTGTCAATGTTACCAATTATATTATAAAATGATAATGAGATGAATATAAAATAATATGATTAGCGATATAAAGAAAACAAAAACATACAACAATAGTATACATGATGAAATAGCACAAGTAGATATCACTCTCCATTGTCATCACCCTAATTATATTCCTCGCTTGGCATGATAACACTGTTGTTCTCAAAAATATGTTTTGGTCTACGATAGTGTTTTAATACGAACCACTAATCCCTATCCAACACATATGGGTAAAAAAACACCTAGTTGGAGTGTTTTGGGAAAACATAAGGTTCTCTAGCTTCATGCCACATCTTTCTAGAGTTGATATATATCATCCCACTATCATGATCTTCCTTTACATTATTCTGATCAAAGGTGTCCCACCACTTGCACCTAAAAATAACACATTGGAACAAAGAGAAATTCACTTGAATGATCTCTTATATCTTTAGAATGTAACCTAATGTCCCCTGCATTAGGTTTTGATCACGGTGGCTAGCATGAATAGATTTGTCGAACTCGACTTTCACTCCACAGTCTTATGTCGTGCATCCATCATCGATAGCCTCTATGCAAAAACAATGTCCATATTCCCACTTAGATGGGAACAAATGCACCTATAAAAAAGTGAAAAAATGATAGTGTCATGTGTCTAATAACCCAAACCTAATTAAAAATATAAAATATATATCAATGTTACAATTCAAAGGTGCAATATGAAGTTAAAACTATATAGAAAGAGATTTCAATTTCCAAGTTGTTGCGCCCAATCCCTATGTTTAGTGCAACCTCTTCAGCACATGGGTAACAACCAGATGCACCGTATTTCTCTCTGACTTGATCAACAACCCAACTGTTAGGGCATGTCATTGGCATATTTTGTTTTAAATGATCAAGACAAGGCACACTTTTACCATTCAACCATTTGAATTCTTTCCTATCACTGTCCCATTTACCCCTGTTCTTTATATATATGTATATATATATAATATATATATTATATTATTATATATTATATATATATTATATATATATATTATATATATATATTATATATTATATATAATATTTATTATATATATTATATATTATATATATATATATATATATATAGATAAAAATATGCATTAATATGAAGTTCATTTTGAATAGTTACTGTGTAGTAATTTGACAAATGATAAGCCTGCACTTACTCTTTATCATGCGCCTCTTTCCATTCGTTTTGAGAAGCTTCCCTTCTCTTTTAGCTTCATCCCTTTCATTGTCCCAAATTTCCATGTGTTTTTGATCTGCTTGATGTACTCACTAGAATAATAGAAAGACTCTTAAAGAAGATGAAACGTTTTTAAATATATGCATGGGGTCTAGTAAGTGGGCAATCTTAAGATGCTCCCAATATGGGAGCTCATAAAAGATAGATTTCCTTTTCATCCCAATGGGAAATTTCTTAATGCAGGTGTCAAAGAATTCTGGATCATCAAACATAAGCTCCCCATTTGAATCAAACATTTATGCAAACTCATTCTCCTTCACTCTCTGATATGCTCTAAGCCATTACGTTGGTGTCATTATTGCTTGTGTTTGGGTTCTCTCTGGTTTACCATTGAGAGTGGATGTTTCTTGTAACAACGCTGGTGAAATTTCCATGTAATAAAAGTTAATAAAAGAAAAATAATAACCATGGTTGATGGGACACTTATTCCAAATTGAATGTTGGGAAAGACATCTTAGTGTGGGTGTTCATTTGGTTATTAATGGCTAAGTAAATTGACAAAGTCAATGGAAAAGGAAAAATGGAATTTTCGGCACATTTATTTATGAAAAATGGAAATTAGTAGAAAAGGGAGGTGAAGGGTCACAAGTTTCATGTTAGGAGGAAAATGAAGGAAAATAATGGAAAATGAAGAAAATAGAGGCCTCATTCATAAAAAGACTTCTGAGGAGCTAGAAACCTTTTTTCAGTTCAATGTTGGAGCTCTCTCTCATTACTCTCTCTCTCTCATACTCTTGGATACTTATATTTTTCTTGGAGCACTCTTGGAGGGTGTGGAATACTTGGATTATTGGAGCAAGGAGGCAAAGGAAGAGCAGGAAAGTGCAAGAAGACATCGGGATCAGTAGCTACAACGAGATTTGCTTGCAACTACCGAGTTGCATGAATGTTTTCCTCACTAGTTTTTGCATGCATGGCTTATGCATGTGGTTTGTTTATCGTGATCTCTCATGGGCATGGAGGATGGCTAGGATTGACAGTGGATTGCCTAGCCTTACCATTTCCTGGATAACCATGGTGATTGTGGATTTTTTTTCCTTGTTTTTTTGGTTGGTTCTCATGTTTCCTTAGCTTGAGTTGAGTTATTAGTCCTGGAAGCCATGGTTGGACAAATGCTCTGGAAGCCTTATAACATATTGGGTTGATTTACTGGTCTTGGAAGCCTTGGTTGGAGAAATTCTCCAGAAGCCCTTGGTGGGTTGAGTTACTAGTTCTCGATGCCCTCATTGGACAAATGCTCTGGAAGCCCGGTAAAAGTTGTGGGTTGAGTTACTAGTCGTGGAAGCCTTGGTTGGAGAAATGCTCTAGAACCCTAGAAGGCTTGGAAAGAGACAAATCTGATGATTTTTTTGTGATGTATGACCATAAGGTTGAACCATTGTTTAATGGGTTGAGGTGGATTACCTCTGGAAGCCTTGGATGGTTTTGGATTGATGTGTTCTATGATATCCCACATTCATGTTTGGAATATGGCATGGGGGTGAATGGCTAAAGAGATATTTGCCTAGCCATTCTATGGTTGGGTTTGTCATAACATATTTTGGCACACCTAAAATTTTTAATTTTCGATGAAAAATTGTCAATTTTTCATTAAGCTAGAAATGTTGAGAGATATATTATACTTTTGAAAGATTTAATTTTCGATGAAAAATTGTCAATTTTTCATTAAGCTAGAAATGTTGAGAGATATATTATACTTTTGAAAGATTTAATTTTATTATTTTTATAAAAATCTATTTATAAAATCTAGTTATATATGTTAGATTTAGTATCTGCATACTTCCATCAGGGATCAAAATTCGCTCTTTTCATTTTCATTTTAGGGGTCCCATACTGAAAATTTTGCATCATTCCATTAGGTCATGTCAAATTGATCCACTGGTGGTTGTCTTCTCTTATGAACATCTAAAGTTTCCCTCATAAAGTATACTTGGTGATCCTTCTTCAGGTTGTCTTCATTCATGGTTTCATGGTCAATCTGCAATCATCATTTCATGAGGTCATAGAGCATGATTCCATTAGGTCTTAGGGTTTCATCACCAATGTCAAGAGCCTAATTTTAAAGTGTAGATAAAGGTCAGCAAGGGTATGAGGATGATCAATAAATCAAGCATGATGGCTTGTAGGTCATGGTTACTGAATTATTATCTTTTAACCGAATGTAATTTTCACCTCAAAAGCATGTTTTTGAGGTGGAAACAGAGTATTTTAAGTTCATTTGTATTTCATATGTAAGTTTAAGTAACTATATGTAATAATTGATCTCAACTGCACCAAATCATTTTTCCTTGCTGCAAGACAAAGAAACACTGCAAAAATCAAGTCAAATTGAGCATTTATCAACCTGCAAAGACACAAAGAAGAAAAAGGCATTAAAACAAAGTTTTGAAGAAGGAAAAGAAACATTAGAAAAGTGGGTTTTTCAAGTGAAAAATCAAAATATACTCCTATTTAAGCCCTCACATTTCATTTTCTACTTCATTATATTCATTTTCCAAGCAAGGAGTCAAAAGGTGAGGAAAACGGGCAAGTTTGAGTGAGTTTTGAGTGAAGGAAGCTTGGTGTTGTGCTTCTGGTAGAGTGTCGTTGCGCTTCTAGAGAAGTTGAGCCCGGCGCTGCGATTTTGGCAGAATTCTATAGTGTAAATTAACACAAGCATTGCGCTTCTAGCGTGGCATTGTGCTTCTAAGCGGTGGCACTGCACTTTTGGTAAGAGAGCTTAAAAACCCTCAAACCCTCAAGGAAACTCCAAATTTCTCTCTCCTTTCATCAGACAAGTAAGTGGCCATCCCTCATTTTAGTTTTGTTTTTGCAAATCCAATCTCTAAGCATCCTTTTCCATGTTTGATATGAAACCCTAAAATCTCCCTAATGATGCCTAAACCCTAAATCCTCATTGTTCATCCTAGCACCTATCCCTACAGCTCTAAATTCCCCTATCCCTATTCCCCTATCACCTGATCCCTTTTTTCCTTTACCCCTATTCCATATCATTCCCATTCCCTTTTTCCCTCTTCCCCAAGAGAAAATTCTCAAGCAAACAAGCCCTCCCTCTCACTTCCTACTCCTCCATTCATTTCCTAGTCACAAGCTCATCTCCCGTCCCCTCATTCCTAAACACACTTTCACTCATTCCTTTCATACACCTCAACCTTGCAAACATGGACCAAGAAGACTGAGACTATGAGGAGGAGAACACAGGCAATGACACTTCAGCAGATAGAGCCAGGCAATCGAGAAAACCACACAATGCAGGCAGGATTATCAGAGAAGAGCCATAAAACCTTAGGGAATTGCAGGCCTCTGAGTTGGCTGTCACATTTTTCAGATACCTTGGCTACTATGAATTCCGTGAACAGGTAGAGAGAGTTAAATATCACCCAGAGCTCACTAGACTTTTTGCAGCCCATCTTCATGACAACAAGGTGACTCTTGCTAGGTAACATTCACCATCTTACCTTCCATCATTTCAGATGCCACTAGGATTCCTGATGTAGGGGAGAAGTGGTTCAAGGGCTAGGACCTAGATGAGTACTATTATGAGCCTTATATCAAACCTCGGTATAGAAATGAGGTGAAGAGACTATTTCCTTTCAGATTTCTTTAGAACAAGTATGTCCCCATGATGAAAATCATCATGGAGTATTTCACTTGTGAGGGTAGATTCTCTAGGCTGTACACTTATCACATTAGGCTCCTCATGCATTTTACTAGGGTGAGGATGTTAAACCTCCCTTACTACTTGTTCAGGGGTATTGAGAAGATGGATTATATTGTCCAAAGGAAGCCATACCCTCAGCAGATGAGCAGTCTTTATCATTACTCCCTGATTAAGGTCATTGTTCTTCATCATCTCAATCTCCTTAACATCTCCTAGGAGACCTTTATTTCTCATGATATCTTCAGGGGTCCTCAAATTCCTCCACTATTGTCTCAAGAAGCAGGAGGACCTTCTAGCCAAGTGAAAACAGATGATGAGGCCAAGGAGACAAGAACAACTGAGGTGCTCGTTTACATGACATATCAGAGGGGAACAAGGAGAGTATTTGCAACCGATAGACAAATGTTTTCTCCACAAGATGTGGAAGGGGCCTTGCCTTCTTCATCAGCCCATAGGCAAATGCTAGCTCCACAAGATGTGGGAGGGTCTTTTCCTTCTTCATCGACACAGCAGGTACAGGTGCAGCAACTGCACAAAGGAAAGGAAATGATGTCGGATGATGATGAGGAGGAAAGGGACTTTGACTTGACAAAGCATGATGAGTCGGAACAACATCACTCTCATCATGACATGGAAATCATTGACTTAGAGGCCTAGGATAAGGAAACAATAAAAGACATCATCATACGGGAACGGGAGGCTCAAGTATAGGCTATGATGGAAACATTAGAGAGGTCCAAGTATGTCATCACATACTTGGAGCAAGAAAACAAGCAATTGAGTCACAAACAAGTTCTCATGGAGCTAGAAATGCTCAAGGTAAAAAGACAAAGTGGCAAAGAGACATAAGTCACTTTAACTCCTATTGAGTAGGAGATTGAAGGTGATAGGGAGACTTGGCTTGAGAGAGTCAACTTTGCACCTTGAGAAGCTGCAATGGAAGGCCAACAGAGACAATCAGATGATCAGAAACATGGCCTATCATTAGAAGACCCGCAACAAGATTTGTAACAGGAGCGTCAGGAAGATAAAAGCTAGGCTAAGGAGAGCCTTGAAAGGAAAAAAGAAGGAGGATAGACTTAGTATTTTGGCTGAATCTTCCTTGGCTCATTGGAGCACACGATGTTGGTGCTTCTCACCAATTTTGGGCAAATTTGGAACAAGTTTTGTCATTTGCAAATTTTGGATTTCAATACACAGAAAAATTGGCGCTGTGCTTTTCCTAGGGGCACCCAATGAAGAAATGGTTTGGATTTTTGGATTCCAAGTGATGAGGACATGCACCCTAGCAAGTTTCAAAGTTTTTGGGGTAGAATTGGTCCACCAAAAAGTCAAACAACACCCTAAAAATGACCTTTTTCCACTTTTTGGACACACAAAAGTAGTCTTGGGAGAATCAATTTCTGAAGGGCCAAAGGAGCTTCAAATGCAGATATTCCAAGTGTTTTGGATATTATACTTGAAGAAATTTCCAATGATCTATCATGGGCTCAATTGGGATGTCGGGCAGGCCTCTAAAAGGGACCTGAAAGTGGCACTGCGCTTTTGGCAGCTTTGCTCAGGGTTGCTATTTTTCCAATTTTTTGACTGTAATCATGGATTCTCTCTCATGGTGGATGATTTACCATTATAAATGATGAATTGGAATGAAATTGTGATAGATAAATAGTAATAGAGGGTAGATTCATTGGTTTAGGAGTTAATTTGAGCTCAACTGAATAAGTTTTTCACTTTTAGAGGCAAGTTGTTGATGATGCTTATATTCTTGTTTCTTGTTCAATATCAGTTAGATTAGCTCCTCATCTTAGGGATTCGACCCCTAAGGATGGGAGGAGGTTGAATACTTGTCTATATCTTCTTATTCTTCCTCTTTGTTTAGGGTTGGATTCAGTTGGATGCTCAGACCTTGATTGTACACCTTTGTAGCAGTTTGGCAGGAGATTAATTAGAATTGCAGGTATTTTTATGGGATCCCTTTGGTATGGAGTTTTAGTATAGTTTCTTCTTCTCTGATTATATGTTTTATGTATTCCATTAATCATTTCAATTGTCCTAGTTGAATTTTTTCAAGTTTGATAAGCAGAATTCATTGCATCAGTGCTCTGCCTTGGGAAACCATTCACCATTTCATGTTTTCTGCAGTCTGGGAAGGATCCATGATTGTCACATGCCCTTCTTAGCTTCTCATTAGTCTAAAACATCTCACCCCATCAAGCCCTAGAGTGCTAAATCCTATGCCTACCTTGGCCCATTGAACACCTTGCATTTTTGACCTAGTTTCCTAGACCTAAACTGTTCAGCTCCTCTTGATCCGGCAAAACCCTTCCAAAATCAAATCAAAACTTTCATGCTACTATACCTAGCCTAATATCCTTTACCTGATCCATTCATCTTGATTGAGGTCCTTACGGAGAGAGCCCTCTCTTGACCTAGTAGGGCTAGCTACTTGGCTAAGCGTGGTTTGTGGTTACCCTGGCATTGCCTTCTTTCAGCCTAAGGTTCAATCCAGGTGAGAACATAGTGGTGACCATACTGGGGAATATGAGCGAAATGTTTCGTATTCCCCGGGAAAGATCATCAAATTTTAGATCTGATTGCTGATGGTGAACAGTGGTCAGATGCATGCGAAGGCTGAAATGATTCACCTGGCGACTCCAGTGTCGAAAAATCCCAAGGTTCAAAATTTTTATGGCAACTCCATTGTCCAAGAACCAGTAGCCTAAAGAATTTCTTGGTGAATTCATTGTTATCAAATGGATTCATTGGCCCGAAGTTATGCTCCCATGACCTGAGATCACATTCCAGGTTTCCCAAATAAAATTCTTAAGTTAGATTGGCAAAGGAATTTGCCTGTATTTAAAGATGATGATAGGAATGATGCTACTTTACATCTGGTTAGATTTCACATGCATGCTCACAAGTTGAAGTTGATTTTCCTGAATACTTCTTGATGAAGATATTCATGGCCACTCTAGAAGGTGAAGCTCGATCTTGGTATGAAAGTTTACCGCCTGCTTGTATTTACTGTTTAATGGATTTTCATACCATGTTCTTTGAAACATATAAAGAATTATGTCCATCCCTAATATTAGTTTAGAACTGTTGTAAACATGTTTATAGTTTTATTGAAAATCTTGAATAAAGTTTATGAAGATGATGACTTCATGGACGATGAGATCATGGAAGCCCTATATGAAAATCCATTTCAGCAGCATAAAGAGAGCTTAGAGGATACTTATCAAAATGCTCAAGAAAATTTGCATTAGGTTCAAGATCTTAGTACAATTGAAAATTATGGAGGACAAGGTCTTATTATAGATCTGCTCATAGCAGAAGATAGTATGCAGGGAAATCAGGTTTCAATTTCAGATGGTGATAAAGTCAAGTTGGCTATTACAGATCTAGATTCAGATCGTGATCATGAAGAGTACCTTGTTCTGAATCCCATGAAGGAGAGATTTGTTGTTGAGATCATCTGGAATGAAGAAAACAAAGTTATTGTTCCAAGTGTTCTCATTTCATTAGAATAAAGCCTTCACGAGGAGGCAATCCAGTCATTTTATGAAAAACAAGATGAGATCTTTGTTCAAGTAAGTGAAAAATCTTCTTTGGATAACTCAGTGGTAAATGATAGAAGTGTTAGTTTTGAGTTTCAAGAACTATCTGAAGTTTTCCCTCGTATGGCTGATGAGTGCGATAAGAAACATGATAATCTGGTTTCCATGTCATATGAAGATGATCAACAATGTATTCAAATTTCAAAAGACCGGGGAATTGAGGATTGTCATTCAGATTTTTCTTCTCATATTTCATGTTTTGAAATGTTATTTCAAGAAGACAATTATTGTTTTAGCAAATGAAAACAAAAAGTACTATCTCCTCTATCTGAAGATGAGATAGATCAACTCTTGAAAGACCATGTTACAGCCCAAACTAATGTAGGTTTGCTGTGTTCACATCGTTAAGAAGGTGTTAGTGAAGCTTCTTCCACTTTTGAAAATGATGACAATCTTGAGATTAGATTTATAGATCAGCGAACAGATATTGTTTTCTTTCATGAAGATGATAGGGCTATCATGTTTGATAATCTTGAAGAATTTTTTCTGTTTAAGAATGACATATACTATGAAATTGAGGAGTATGAGCCTGAGAGAGACAATATGCCAGAAACCGAGTCAGAATTTCTCATGCTCAAGGAATTTACAGCCAACACTCAAATAGCAGAAGCTTATACTTCTCTATTCCTTCCTAGCGATCATCAACCAACTGTTCTTTCAGATCAGAATGAAGGGAGTACTTGTATTTTTTCTATTGGATCTCAAGACAAGCTAGTGCTTCAGGATTTTCAAGATCCCTTCAGCATTCTTTTGCAAGCATTAGAGAAGATGAATGTTGATTGGTTCATTAGCATAAGCCTTTGTTTCAGTTGTTATTGGGAGTTACCTACATGTACATCGTTCTACCTACTTGAGGAAAGTGAGAGCATAATTTCAGTGAGTAGCCATCTGCTGGATTGGTTACGTTGGAAAGTTCACTTCACATGATTGTACATACTTCTTTACTAGGTAGGTGGTTGTCATCAGTATTTAAATCCCTCAAATCTTGATGGTTTGCTGCCAATTAATAAGTTTTGTAAGTACTTGTTTCAACTAAGTAAGTCTTGAGTTTTTTTTTTTTTTCATTCAAGTGTAGAGTTGGTTGTGAGTCAGTTTCCAGTTTTCAGTCATGCATTTCAATTTAAGTTTTTGACCGTATTGACCCACATGGTTAGGCACTTGGTCTACAATGTTCTTGACACCTCCAAGGAGCTGCCATCCCTAATAAGGCCAATGTTAGTGTCAGTATCTGCATACTTCCATCAGGGATCAAAATTCGCTCTTTGCATTTTCATTTTAGGGGTCTCATATTGAAAACTTTGCATCATTCCATTAGGTCATGTCAAACTGATCCACTAATGGTTTTCTTCTCTTATGAAAATCTAAATTTTCCCTCATAGAGTATACTTGGTGATCCTTTTTCAGGTTGTCTTCAATCATGGTTTCATGGTCAATCTGTAATCATCATTTCATTAGATCATACGGCATGATTCCATTAGGTCTTAGGGTTTCATCACAAAGGTCAAGAGCATGATTTTAAAGTGTAAATAAAGGTTAGCAAGTGTATGAGGCTGATCAATAAATCAAGCATGATGGCTTGTAGGTCATGGTTATGTTGATGCCTCGAAAATCGCTGCACCAACATTGGGGGAAACCACCCTGTCCGGACCTTAGTGTAGCTCCTTTTCCGTTTGGGATAGTGGCTCCGACTGGGGGTAATGGGACCAGTTTCCCAGAAATAGATAAATGGGATGAATGAATACTTTGTAGATAACACTAGTGATAGGTGGATGTCTAAAACTATTGACAGAAATATAAGTAAATAAAACTATCCCGGGAGTCTATTTGAACTCTAAAGCGTAGCTTTTGATGTTCTATATCCAAAAATACAATTATATAGATGACTGCATTCTTAAGACATAGATATTAAATTATTAAAGATTATTATGCCTAAATAGTTAGGCGCAACGATTAAAGCGATACTACTACACTTTATGCATTCATACCATTAACGCATACATGATTAAAAATAAAGGCATATCATATAAACACCCAATAGTGGAATGAGTTAGATTTCATGTTGTTGCGCATGCATACATTTAACGATAGCAGGAATAATTACACAGCGAATTCACATACACAGAATAACTTCAAACAAAAGATAGAAATACCATTTGAGTCGTAAACCACTCCCGATATGAATCGCTATGTGTAGCTTTTGCCTCAACGCATAAACATTCCTCAATCAATGACAGTAGTGCACAATTGGATCAAGAAATTTCTCCATTAAAGTAAAAGCGAATAGTCGAGTTTCATAAAAAAATAGAGGCTGAAGCACAATAGTGCAAACTTCAGTCTGTTAAGTCTATTACAAAATTTTACGACCCTTTCTAAA
>APFE030640511.1:0-11255 GCA_000404065.3 Pinus taeda
AATAAAGTTTCCAAAATAAATAGTATGAATAAAATATAATAAATAATTTTGCACAACACTAATTTTTATATTTTCTAACACACTAATTTTTAAGAGATAAAATTTTACTAATTTCCACCACACTAATTTTTATGAAATAAAATTTTACTTCAATTTATAATCAAAGCCTCAT
This sequence comes from Pinus taeda, assembly GCA_000404065.3. Classification (NCBI taxonomy): domain Eukaryota; kingdom Viridiplantae; phylum Streptophyta; class Pinopsida; order Pinales; family Pinaceae; genus Pinus; species Pinus taeda. The sequence goes on from APFE030640511.1 coordinate 173, forward strand.
TTAAATTTTTTAAATATTGATATGAGTTAGTGTACTTCTCTCTTCCATAGATTAACCAAAAAAACAGAACTACAATATTAACCCTAAACTAAACGCTCCGAGCGATAAATACCTTCTCATCACATTGAAGCAACATAACATTAATCCTAGCATTAGCTTTGTACTAAAGCCAAAGCCACATTTGGAACCTGTATCAATAAAAATAAACAGAAAACCATTAACTAAGCCTCATTTCGTGTCATCAAATGGGGGAGCTGAATGACCTTTTTAAAACATGGCTTCAGGATTTGACTTCTCAGTAAACACCGATGCTGGCTCAGTCAACACCGATGGGCTCCCAAGATACCTTTTTGAAAACATCGCTTTCAGGATTTGCAGTCTCAGCCAATTCCAGTATTCTCTTCATATTCTCACATTCAGATGTGAACATCTTTTGCAATGATATCAATGTTTCAAGCCCTCGCAGCTCTTCCACTGCACAACACCTTGTCATGTTCAGATATCGAAGCTTTGCAAGGCCACGAAGCCCCCTTAATTTCTTTAATGCACAACAATGCTTCAGGGAAAGATCTGTCAGTGTTGTCGGCAATGCTCCAACCTCCACAAGCTGAGCACAATCTTCGAGAATGAGGTTTTCAAGGGCTGGGCAAACACCTTCACCGAATGATATTTCGGTTATTCTCGTCTTTGACAGGTCTAAGTATTTGAGCCAAAGCATGCACTTGTCAATAGAAGAGTCCAACAATCTGCAATCTCCTCCAACGTTTTCCACACTGGCAAATGGCAGTACACCACCAATTACGCATTCCTTCAGATTCAAATCTCTAAGATTGTCCAACTCCAAGACACGCAGAGTTGGCAGGTCCTCTATTTCTATACACCCCTCCATGTTCAGAGATCGAAGCTTTGCAAGGCCACGAAGCCCCCTTAATTTCTTTAATGCACAACAATGCTTCAGGGAAAGACGTGTCAGTGTTGTCTGCAATGCTCCAACCTCCACAAGCTCAGCACAATCTTCGAGAATGAGGTCTTCAAAGGCTGGGCAAACACCTTCACCGAATGATATTTCGGTTATTCTCGTCTTTGACAGGTTTAAGGAACTGAGCCGAAGCATGCACTTGTCAATAGAAGAGTCCAACAATCTGCAATCTCCTCCAACGTTTTCCACACTGGCAAATGGCAGTACACCACCAATTGCGCATTCACTCAGATTCAAATCTGTAAGATTGTCCAACTCCCTGAGTCCCAGATCTCGCGGGTCCTCTATTTGTATACACCCCTCGATGTTCAGGGATCGAAGCTTTGCAAGGCCACGAAGCCCCCTTAATTTCTTTAATGCACAACAACGCTTCAGGGAAAGATCTGTCAGTGTTGTCGGCAATGCTCCAACCTCCACAAGCTCAGCACAATCTTCGAGATCGAGGTATTGAAGGGCTGGGCAAACACCTTCACCGAATGATATTCCGGTTATTCTCGTCTTTGACAGCTTTAAGGAAAGGAGCCGAAGCATGCACTTGTCAATAGAAGAGTCCAACAATCTGCAATCTCCTCCAACGTTTTCCACACTGGCAAATGGCAGTACACCACCAATTGCGCATTCCTTCAGATTCAAATCTCTAAGATTGTCCAACTCCAAGACACCCAGAGCTGGCAGGTCCTCTATTTCTCTACACCCCTCCATTTTCAGAGATCGAAGCTTTGCAAGGCCACGAAGCCCCCTTAATTTCTTTAATGCACAACAACGCTTCAGGGTAAGATCTGTCAGTGTTGTCGGCAATGCTCCAACCTCCACAAGCTCAGCACAATCTTCGAGAATGAGGTCTTCAAGGGCTGGGCAAACACCTTCACCGAATGATATTCCGGTTATTCTCGTCTTTGACAGGTCTAAGGAACTGAGCCGAAGCATGCACTTGTCAATAGAAGAGTCCAACAATCCGCAATCTCCAACGTTTTCCACACTGGCAAATGGCAGTACACCACCAACTGCGCATTCCTCCAGATTCAAATCTCTAAGATTGTCGAACTCCGAGACACCCAGAGCTGGCAGGTCCTCTATTTCTATACACCCCCTCATGTCCAGAGATCGAAGCTTTGCAAGGCCACGAAACCCCCTTAATTTCTTTAGTGCACGACAGTCTTCCAAATCCAATGATGTTAGCGTTGTTGGCAATCCTCCAACCTCCACTAACTCATGAGAATACCGGAGATGGAGCTCTTTAAGGACCGGGCAAACACCTTCACCAAATGATATTTCAGTTATTCTGGTGTTCAACAAATGTAACCGTTTGAGTCTAGGCATGCACTTGTCAATACAAGAGTCCAACAATCTGCGACCTCCTTGAACCTTTTCCACACTGGCAAATGTCACTTCACGAATTGGAGCATCTATTGACAAGAGTGTCAACTGTTTTAACTCGCCAACCGAGTCGGGCAAATCTTTCAATTTCCCCGAGCGGAGGCTCAAATTCTTCAATTTCGTTAGCTTACCGAGTGAATGCGGCAAGGTTTCCAACGAAGGGCTGCCTATATCCAGAATCTCCAAATTGCTGAGATCTCCAATGTCATTTGGCAATTCTTTTAAATTTGTGGCTTTCAAAAGTAGTACTTCCAGGAACTGCTGATGTGTGACTTGGGAAGGCAATATTTCCATTTTGTTACACCAAGAAAAGACTAACCTTTCAAGCGTGCTAACATTCTCTAGTGTTTGACCTGTGACGATCAAGTTGATGCAGCCTCTCAAATCGAGATCTTTTAGTCGAATCAAGTTCATGGAGTTAGGCAGCATTTTCAACTTCTCACAAGAACACAGTATAACCTTTTGGAGATTTGTTAAATCCCCAAAGGATTGCGGCAGCCTTTGCAAATTCGTGCACCATGACAAATTAATATATTGGACCTGTTTCAAATTTCCAATGGAAGCCGGCAGTGTTTGCAATTCCCTGCACCCTGACAAGTCAATCCGTTGGAGCATTGCTAAATTACCAAATGAGGGCGGCAGCGCTTGCAAATATAGGCAATCAGACAAGTCAATATGTTGGAGGCTTGTGAAATTCCCCAAGGAGTCTGACAACGACTCCATTAGTGCCCGGATTCTTAAGTGCTTCAACGAGCAGAGATGAAAGAACTCTTCAGGCAATGTTCCTCTAAAGTCGTGCAGTTCAATCTTTTGCAGGTACTTCAACTGCCCTATGGACTTTGGTAACTCGAAAAGGGAAATACTTATATTCAACTCCCTAAACTGAAGAAGTGCCTGCATTACACGCTGAAAATGTTAAAATGAATATCTAGAAACTATACCGCCACCTGTTAGGGCCATACACTTTTAACTAAATTGAAAAAAATAAAAAATAAAACTTTACATGTACCTCATATTCAGTGTTCCACAAGGTTCCTAACATCGGGGAATTTTCCCTGTACCACCATTTCAGGTTTACCAATTCCAACACTCTTAGATTCTTTATTGGAATCCACGACGATAGGCAACTATTTATTTCAATCCCCGGAGCATAACTTTGAATCCACGAAGGGAGGGAGAGAGATGCATCTATCTCACAGCGAAGCCATAGAAGTTCTGGGTGTCTGATCACCTTGAATATCCTTTCCAAACAATCCGCTGGAGCTCTCAGTAGCTGCAAACCGCTCATATCAACGCTACGATCGTTAAACTCCAAAGGACTTTGGGACGTGTCGCCAGATCCTTGTTGAATCATGTTAAGTCCACGCACCTAAATTGTTAAAAGACAAGATTGACATCTTTGCGAAGATCAGGAAATCGCAACCCTAAAGACACGATACGATTTTCTAACCATAAATTTCAGAACACAACATGATGTCTAGAGCTTTGAACACCTACCGTGGATGGAGTCGGCACATTCCGAAAGAGGCTGTCAGTTGGGCGCCAAAGACGACGTGGGCATCCAGGAAGCTCCGCCAATTCTCTACCCAGGTCACGGAGATGGTCGTGCATTCTTAAACAGTTTTCTTCATCGAACGTGACAAGACACTTAGCTCTCAAGAGTCCTAAGACCCAGCGATCCATTCCAGCCAGATCCATCCCATACTTTTATGGCTGTATCCCTCTTTATTCCTATGAAGAAACAGGCAATATCTAAGAACATTTCCTTTTCCTCTTTATCAAGACCATCATAGCTAATCTTAAGGCTACTCTGTATTTCCGTGGGAAGCACTTGGGATAGTTTGCGCAATTGGTCTTCCCAACACTCGCGGCTTTCGGAGTACAGTAGCGCCCCAATCACTTTGAGGGACAATGGCAACCCCTGGCACGCTTTTAAAAACTCTCCAACCAAATCTTCATACTCCACAGTAGGATAAGGATGGTTGAAGGCATGAGAACAAAAAAGCTGTTGAGAATATTGAGGATCAAGTCCTGTCATCATGTAAATGGATGACTCTTCCATCCTTGCAGATTTTCTAAGAATGTCCCGATTGCGAGAAGTAAGCACAATTAAGCTATGTGAAGGAAGGACATCCTTTAAGGGTGCAAATAATGCACCCAGCTGCTCAGCATCATCCACGTCATCTAAGACTACGAGAGATTGATAGCTGGAGAGACGATCTTTTAACGTTGCTATACCTTCATCAACATTACGCATTACCTGATCCCCTCCGGTCAAGTCTTTATAAAGTTCACTCTGCAAGGATGGTAGACGGCACCTAGCTGCAGCCTCTTTAACGTCACGTAAAAAACAGGAGTGCCGGTAATCTGATCTCTTTGTGTTGAAGAAAAATTTTGCCAGGGTGCTTTTCCCCACCCCACCAAGACCCACAATCCCCACAATATTGGGCCCCCCTCTGTTTTGCAGCTGCTCCACCGTTCGTTCAAAATGTCGTAGCTTTTCATCCAATCCAGTTTGATGTGTGGCCACCTGCAATGGCGGTTTTCTAACACTTTTCTGCACTTGTCGCGCTACTTCGTCCACGAGCTCGCCTTCATCACTGGTCATTAGCAAAAGAACAAGCACAGCATAGGTATTTAAAGATTTGTTTATGAATACAGCTAATTATTTAAAGATTTATTTATCAATAGAACTAAAGTAATAAGGGGTGACAGAAGCAGGCGGGTTATTTTTCATCTAGACAAATAAAAGGAGCTTAAATTTTCTTAGCATTGGGCCTCTCGAATCATTAACCAAGCATATAGTATTTAGGGCTATGAGAAATAAAACATTCAAGTTTTTGGTGATTCATTGTTCCTGAAACCACAAGTTCGAAAAGCCAATGAAAGCTGTAATCCCTCCCTTCCGTTCTTGATAGGATTATTTTGTTATCACATCAATTTGAATGTATTGAATTCTCTCATGTGTATTGAAATTTGGATTTTGAATTAGATGAGATGGCTAAGAAAGAGACAACTTTGTGTCACGGAGATATGGAAATAGAACCAAGTTCGAAGTGTTATCAGCCAATTCCTTGATCATTATGACTCAAAATCCACGTTATACAATCAGATGTTTTTCACATACCCTTTCTAACCAAGCCGTTTCAAGTTCAATGTTCTCTGGGGTCTGAGAATATTTATTCCCCTGGTGGCCTCCAGATTAGAAAACAAACCAAATACAAGCGATGTAATTATGGAATAAGGGTGTAATTGTTGAATAAAGGTAGTGCAGGTTCGTAGCATGGAGAGCAACACCTAGAGTATTCAAGTAGTACAAAGTACAAACAGGTGGATTCAGGCTCTCTCAAAAAGCAGATTGTGGGGATGGCTCATGAATTACTGCTCTATTCATATGTGATAGGCCTTAACACTCGAAAGGCCCCGTTGCTGCGCTCTTCCCTTGGCAATCAATACAAAATTCTATCAGGGAGGTTCACACAATCATGGCAAATATGCATTCAATGCTTTTGCAATGGCGCCCTAGGAGTGGAAGGAATTATATATTAGTTGCAATTGCTCAGATAAGGGTTCAGCGTAATCCTCTGGGGAGTCTTGAATCGCTGGCAGAGCTTTGTTGGTTTAGCAATGGATCGAAGAGATGGTGAAGACCATAATGCTTTTGAACAAGTTAGCAACGGCCACTGAAGGGATGATTATGGCCGTGTCGAGAAAGATTGAAATGGAAGAGCATTTGCTGTAAATTAAGATACAATTTTTGGAATCGAAGCTCGTTTTGCTGGAATAGAAGTTGAGAAACTAGAGATGGAATGCAAGACGGGGAACGATTGCGATCGAAATAAGGATGACAAAGCTGGAGGAGAAATTTGAAAATGAGGCTTAGTACAAGGATGTAGATACAAAGTCTACTGAGGAACCTGACAGAAAGCGGATGAAGCTGGATTGGGAGAAGCAGAAGGAAGGCCAAGCATCTGCTCGGTTTGTTGATCTTGCAAAGTGATCATCCAATGTCAGTTAGAATTTTGTTATAGTGGTACCAGGTGTCCTTCTTAGCGTCTATAGAAAGTATATATTATAATCATTGGTAGAAAGAGTTGCAGTCATAGGCTATGATCAATTCAATGTGAATGAAAATCAATTCGAATTTTAAATTATATGGGACCTGGCCCAGACTCCAGTTTTTTGATACTATAGCTAAACTAACTGTTACTTAAAAAAACCAAAAAAAAATACAGTTAAGGTAATACAGATAAGAGTACTAACCCATTACAAGCCTCCAACTCAAAACCGCTTAGAGATGAAGCCTCAGAAAGTGCGTTTCTCCACGCCGCAAGTCTTTCTTGACTGTATCTCCCTTTCCTTTCATGAATAAGTAGAGCTTGAGCGTAAATACTACCTATGTCATTCAGCTGGAAACATCTATCTATGCCCGTCCAACTGAGAATTCTCAAAGCTGGAGCACACACTCTATCTATGCCCATCCACCTTAGAATTCTTAAGACTTAAGCATACCCCCCATTGTTGTCGTTGCCCTGGGTCGTCCATCGTAGATCAGCAGGTTTAACTTTGTAGAATACCGGAATAACTGTGGCAGCACCTGACTCCATCGACTTTAACATTTGGACGAGTTCGTCGAGACACCATCTGGATTCTGCGTATCCAGGAGAGAAAATAGCCACATGGACTGAGGCAGTTGACATAGCTTCTTCTATTTGAGCGATTATTTTTTCTCCCCGCTGCAGTTCCGGCTGGTCAAGAAACACTCTGAATCCTTTGGAAAGAAGACGGCGGTACAGATGGCTGGCGAAAGTTTTTTTAACATCAGTGCCGCGATGATTTATAAAAATCTCGCAGCTGTAAGTGCCGTGGGGAGATGCAGAGGTGGAGGCGGAAGCGGAGGAGGGAGCGAATGTGGTAGCCATTGTTAGGAATGCAGCGATACACTGAGAAATGAGATGAGAAAGATGACAAGGGTAACGCCAGCACAGGTTAACAAGTGAAATATAGTTGTATCGCTCTAGTCAATACAACCCTACCTTAACCACAGAAATCTCGTCAATACTCGCCTCTGTTTTAAAGCGCGCCGAAAGCTGCAACGAAACCGGTAAGGCCGTGAATAGTCAGCAGGAGCATGGACTTGATGCATCTCCGGCCCAGTGATCAAATTTGAAGGTCTACTCTTAATTTCATTTGGAAGGGCATGTATTTATCTAACCCTTCGAGGATGAAAAGTTATAAAAAAAAAATCACTTCTACTAAAAAGTATATATTAAATAGACCCCTCAAAAAAATTCTATAACGAAATAGTAAATATTCTCAAATTCCATTAAAAAAAGATAAACATGTTTTTTTCTATTCATTCGATGATCTTCAAAAGTATTTGGACTTACATAATTGAAAATATAATAATATTTTCCCAATAGAAATGGATTTCTAGATTTTATTTATTTCCATACATCGTAAGTAGCATTCCAATCTACCTCATTTAGAGCATGATGTGCACTTAGAGATAGAAACATTAACATATCTAGTGTCTCCAATGAAAGTCTTTATATATCATCATTTATCGTGTTTAATTTTCAGAAGCCTCTTTCACACACTGATGTGGTTGTTGGGATAACAGAATAGCTTGCCATAATTGCATCAAATATGGAAAGTCTTCAAACCATCCATGTTCATATCCACATAAGTCTCATGTCATACATATGATTTTTGGGGTATGATTTACAAATAGAATAAATAAATTCATTCATTTCACCCAAACATCTAGCAGTATCCACAATAGATGATTCCCCAATGCTAAATTTTTTCACATAAACATTTCAACTGTATTTTTATTGGACAACCAATATCATTCACTTCTTCATAATAATGTTGAGAAGTGAAAAACTTAGCCACGTTAAATACATGTAAATCTATGAATCTCCTGTCTAAATATTTAATCACCTTTATAATAAAACATTTTCCCAAAAGAATACAATCATATAGTAGCCCTGAATATTTTCATCTTTGGAAAAATTTTGAACCTCAATGGATGTAAATGTACCTTAACTATGCAGTTGTACTATCTGCAAATTCAGGTGTTCCTCTTTATGCTTTAATTATAAAAGAAGACATATGCACTACATCTACACCAAAAATTATTTCCAAAAATCGTTTACGAAGCATGCTAATAGAAACATCTAAGGTAGTGTCAATATATGTAATATCAACATGATCCTCTTCAAACTTTTGATTCAACTTATTTAATTCAATGAGCATGTCTGCAAGTATATGGATGCAAATTTTCACTTGAAATATTGTTGCCAACTCATACATTTTTTTCTCCCCTAACTTCCAATCCTAACAAATAATGCATGAGTTTAACAAGTCTTTCCATGACCTTTCCTCTTGAGATCCACCTAATTTTATGAATTTGTAAGACTACTAACTTAGTGATTTGAAATGTATACATTAGCTCTCTCAATTTTCCATGTCCTTTAGTTGATTTTCCAAGCCATGAATAAACTTTGTTTCAAATTTGTTAATATATTGCAACTTTGGAAAATGAGATGAAGCCTCATTGCTTGTTAATGCTTCCCTGTGAGCTATGCAATGGATAACTAATAAATTAGGACCATACGAAGCTTAGGAGATAAACCTTCATGAATAACCCTCATGGAAGATGCACCATCTGAACCAAAACCAACAAAATTCATCAAATATAAATCCATTTATACTAAAAAAGTTCTCACTAGATCATACATACATTGAGCTATTCCATCCTTTATTTGAAGTAAAAAATTTTAAACATTGACCTCTTCCTCCATTCATTAAATATGTAATATAAACAATCAATTGGTGTTCCATAATTTGATCATTTCTTTCATCAACTGAAATTGAGTAAAATGACTTATGCAAAATCTTCTCTTTTAGATTGTTCGAATACACCTCTTTAGAAACTTGAAGAAATATTTTCTTGGTGTGGTATTTGTGTATGCAGAAAATTCATTGTTAGAAGCATGCATGGAGTGCATTTATACCAATTCAAGTCACATATTGACTTATACATTTCTAAAGATAAATCATGTATAGCAACAAAATACATGTTTTCAATCATTGATATAATTTTCTTCTTCCTAGCATTTACCATTAGTTCTACATGTTTAGTGATTGGAATATTGCTTCAATGGCCTTTTCCCTCCAGAATTTGTAAAATAAAAATTGAGCTTTTGATTTTGCATGGCCACTTATACCACTAACTTCAAGAGTGGTAGTTCCCTCTTTTGTAAATGGAATTTCACTTTTAAATTTAACACGTAAAGAACATTTTATCTTTTCATTAACATTAAATGTTTTAAAACATAAGCCCATGGAGACCTTGTATTCTATTTAGATTTGAATATTATTTTGTGTTTCTTTGATGGGTTTTCTATTTCAACAAGCTCTACACTATTTGATTCATCATATTCATGTAGATGAGCATCAACTTAATTTTGAATATTACATGGTTGATCAGAATGTTGTGTAAGACCAAATGATCCAACGATTGACAATTTCATTTTATCCTTCTTAGGACAACCAATAGGAGACATTTTTCAATATTTACACTATTAAATAGATAAAAAAAATAGAATAAGTAAATACATAAATTAAAAATCCATTAGCAAGATTGAGATAGATTTCTTGATAGATTATTCATTGATTTGTTGAATTATCTTTTTTAACATTCAAGGAAACTTGTAGCTTTATGATAGAGAACAAACACTTCATGAAAAATGGTACTTGGACAAGAAATCTGTATGGATTTAAGCAAACAAGAGAAATAAGCAAGAGCTTGAATGAGAGCATTATAGTTGTGGAGTCCAATACCCTCAATTTAAAATAGATATTATTTTCATAGTTGGTTGATTCATATAATTATGACAATAAAAATTTGCACCATTAACAATGTAGAAAATAACTCGACCACCCATGCCTGGAATGGAAGGATGGCAAGCAGTTGCATTCAGGGTATCTAGTCACAATGTTGATTTCCTGGGGTGTGGATTCTATGGTGCCTAGGATAAATTTTGTGACCCCGAAGGCCGTCATTATTTCAAGGAATGTTGCATTAAAGAATCCATAAAATGAAAAAACTAAATGTTAATGAAGATATGAGGAGGTCAATGAAAAATACCTTATAGTCTAGCATCGAATGATAACTTTACTTTTGTGGATGATGGGTTGCAATTCAAATGAAAACGGAAAAAATGGATGCTCAGAAAGACCACTCAAGGATAATCACGGAGGAGCGAGAGCATGTGCATAGTTGTTGAATGGTTATTCAATGTGCTTTGTCACCCTATGCTAGGTGTAATATTACCATGACTGTTCCATGTCTTATTGTTGCAAGTTGCATCATGTTGGCGTAAGTTGGCAGCCTCAAGGAAATATCCCCAAATCATGACATAACTATTAAATTGTATGAGGTCATTTGGACTTTCACTGGTTTTTTCTACGAAACTATCACTAGTCAGAGTGATTTATGCACTAGTACAGACTTGAAATTATTGTAGACTTAAAAAATTTGATAGGCTATTAAAAATGCTACCCTTCTTTTGAAATATAAAAATTTAATCTAACCTTTGTAATTGACGAGTGATTTTGACATTTTAAATTTTTTTCGAAGTGTAATTTCTTTTTAGTCCTTCTGAGAAGGGCCAGGAGCCTAAAGAAGGGCTAAGAAGGGTTCAATTTTGAACGTTG
>APFE030640515.1:7147-41034 GCA_000404065.3 Pinus taeda
ACCAGTGAAAAGCAATTAAGAATTTTCCACTAAGCTGGGGTGTGAGAAAGAGATATATTCCTCAGGAGCAAACTTGAATTCCTGAAACAATAATCACAGTGAAAGATATAGTGTGAAAGGGTAGCAATTAAGAATTACACCTTTATTACTATAACTGAAGAAAACATTTATAATAGCTTAGATTGAGTTCAGGGTAATCTATGATTAAATCCTGAAACTATTCTTTTTCCTTGCTATCAACTGTAAAACACATAAGCATGAAAGAGATATGAAAAGATAACAAAACACATAACAAAGAGTTGTAGGGAAAACTTATTGTGCCATGAAATATGCAGGAATCCTGTAACATTCAGTTAAACACCACAATGCATCAAACAACACAGAGCTTTGGAAATTCCACCGCCTTTGTATTACTTCTCTAAGAATTTATAGTCAAAGAACTATAGGAGAGACCTCAACAACATCCAACCCCTGCAAACTCATGCGAGGAGGAATTTATAGAAGTGTTTCATACAAAATATCTCAGGCATTAAGTCATCTGAGAAATAAAATATCTTCACCAACTCGTACAGAAATAGATAAGAAGTTATTGCAGCTTTTAATACAACATAAGTGCTCTTTAATTCTGTCAGAAGATTTCGACCTTTGGAGGTCACTGAGTCGGTTGAGCGCTTTGTTATAACTGATGAATGATGTGTCTGTGCAGCTCTGTCCTCCTGTAGCTTTTCGGCCCTGTCACCTGTGACTATCAGTGCTGTTGTGGTGGCCGAAATGTTTTGCTGAGTTGGCTCAGCCTCTTTCTGCATACATGCTGACATATCAAAATTTTCCTGTGCATGAAAACTTATATATTTAAATGAAGAAAACATGATTACTAGCTCTGGTTCAGTAGTAATTGAATCAATCCATTCCAGACTTCCTGTGTGGGCAATTGATGTCTTAAAATTGCCTCTATGGTCTCATCCGCCTCTGTATATTTATAGAAATTGGGAGGTGCATCAAACAAGTGATTGATTTCATTCATGATAAAAAATAAGCTCTCTACCCTGTTGTAGAGAGTCCGTCCTGATGCTGGCCTTGATTCGGCTGATGTGCTGGGCTTTTCTGCAATCTAACTTGTAGCAAAGTTGTTGACCCTCTTGGCATATTTTTCATGTGAAAGTAGTCTTCCTGAGGGGTCCATCAAGCTAGGAAGACCTCTATTCTGCAATGCTATAAATTTGTGCATGAATTTATTAATGTCTGTCTACATATCCTGGCTTCTTCTCTCTAATGTTTGTACCAGGTTTCTTAGTGTCAGGACCCTTTTGACCATCGAAATGGTCTCAGTCCTGTTGGCAATTCCCATTTTGATCAGCTGAGAACTTGTTCTGTAATTAAGCACACAAAGTATGCTAACAGTCGACCCATAGAAGAAATAATCTAAATTTCAGAAGTCAGCCCAGGCTCACTAATATGGAATGCGGCCAAGCAACACAAGCTCTTAATACAACAACATAGCTTCTAGGAAGTTAAGAATGGAAATACAACAAGGTTTTGGGATGACTCATGGCAACAGAAACCCAAACTAAAGGACTCTATCTTACTTTATCAAATCCTAGAACAGGACTTGCAAACATCGAGCATAGTCAAGCACTTATGGCTTCCATCCATAATGCAAAGGAACAGGCAATGGTGTAGCATGGATTACATATTAAGACAGGGAATGGAATTAGCAAAATAGATTCTAGGAACTGAACTAACAAAGAGAAGAATACAATATTCAAAGGAAATGGATGTTCTTAGATGGGGCTATGAGGAAAAAGGCACCTACACTACAAGGGAGGCATATCACATCATTATGAAGGAACACATTGTCAAGGATCCTCTCTGGAATAAAATATGGGACCCCAAAATTTGGCAGAAAATCTGCACCTTTCTATGGCTCTTATTTCACAACAAAATCCTAACGTGGGACAACCTCAGGAAGAGAAGCTTCCATGGCCCCCCCTTTTGTCCCAACTGTAAGCAAGAAGAGGAAACCACTCAGCATATTATGGAATCCTGCCCACTAGTGCACAAGCTCTAGGAAAAGGTCAGCTTTAGATGCCAAAAGGATGGATGGATACAAGGCGATATTATCTCTAATGTTCGCAATTGGGCACGGAACCCATTCAAAAGCAAGATTTTAAACTCCTTATGGAAGTTAATACTGGGGTTTCTCATGTGGACAATCTAGAAGGAGAGAAATCAACGTATCTTCAAGGATCAATCTATGCCCCTGGAATCTCTTTGGAATACAATATGTCAGAATATCAAGGAAACTTTACTTCTTCAAACTTGGTCTGAGGAGGACTTCCCTTCCCTCCCACAGGAACAAACCATATGGACAAACTGGAATCTTCAGTGGAATCAAGAAATGATAATCAAAGGAAAAACTCAAGTAAAAAGAAGTACACTAGATAAGTGGATTCCCCCTTCCCATCACATGTACCAGCTAAATTTTGATGGAGCCTTGAAAGGGAATTCAGGAAAGGTTAGCTTTGGAGGAATATTAGAGATCATAAAGGTAATCCTTGTCTAATCTACCTTGGCTCAAATGGATGGGACACTAACAACTCAGCAGAATTAGAAGGATTATGGTAGGGTCTTATATTAGGCCATAAACATGGACTATTCCCGCTTGTTATAGAAGGAGACTCGCATATCCTTATAAATATGGTCACCAAAATCTTGGAGGGAACACCCTCAAGTAAAGTGAGCAACAGCTGGAGAATGGCAAGTCGATTAAAACTCATTGAAATCTGGCTCTCCTCCCATAAGGCAATCAATCTCAAGCACATACGACAGGAGGGAAACAAAGTAGCTGACCTACTAGTGAATATAGGAGTAGAAAGCGGAAAGGATCTACATACAGGTATGCTTCCTACACTAGCCACTGAACATCAGATACTGGAGTAAAAGGAATTGGTGAAAAGTGAAATGGCTCAGAAGGAAGAAGCGCACCCGGATACAGGTGGAGACCAAGATCATTAATGGCGGTCCTTCAGATTGTCGGCGCTAGGACTTGCCAGGCGGTGGGGTGCGCTCTGCTCCAGGCTCATCTCAGACGAAACCTGTCCAACATGCATGCTACAATAAATGGCTCCTCAGGGTGAGATCTGGAAGCAGATGGTATTCAAATGGCTCCTCTCGAACCCTCTGTTCATCCCCCGTTCCTTAGCTTCTGTTTGCCTCAGGCTGGAATTTCTTGTAGCAGAACTGCCACAGGGAGATGATGTTGGCTCCTCTGTTGTATTGACCTCAAAAATGGGCACCATTACTCCCAGTCCAGGCACTTTCCTTTAAATCCTGCTCAAGAGCCTTGTATCCACAACCTATTCTCCCTCCCATCCGCTTGCCCAGTTGATTTGCACTCCAACCTCACTAGTATGGTCCGTCACCACATGAGGAGTCATAGAGAAGGAACCCGAGGAGGCAGCGCTCGCCCTCAAGCAGCGCAGAGCTCAGCTCTTGCCTCTCCCTCTCATCACCATGATAATTCTCCTCCCCCATGTCGCCGCATAGTCATTATCACCATACGCGCAGTGGGTGAGCGCAAGGGTCGACCTTAATGGCTATGCACAGGGATGTTAGGCTCCACACTACAATTTCTCCACTGCGTCCAAGCTCTGTCCCTCATTCGACCCAATTCAGGTTCCATAGTAGCCTGAATAGACCCATCATAACTGCCAATGTGACTATCATTTTCTCTAAAGAAGATGAGCAGAACAATGACCAAGCGAGGAACTCTGAAGAGCACTCTCAGGAGGTGAGAAAACCGGAAATGGGTATGGGTTCTGAGAAAAATTCGAAGGATGATGGCGGGGGCACAAGCCATAGCAGACTGCATGGTGAAGAAGCTCACACAGGTGACATTTAGCGAGCTGGTGGTAGCTCTGTAGGAGCTGCAATAACGATGGAGTTCGCTGGCAGTTCGAGCGGCCCCCAGCATGCAAGGGAGCCTCCAGGTGGTGCAGTGCAAGGCAACGTGGCGGAGAAGGATGAATATTGGGACCAGTATGCCTGCCTCATTATAAAAGAGACATATGACGAGGATGACAACAAATGACGCCACGTGGCATCCGTTGCCACCCATGAGCCAGCTCACCCTTCAACTGCTGATGGTTTGGTATAGTCATTTGTTGTTTTTGTTGTTAGTTTGTCTGGTCAGAGGGTTTGAAGTTCTGTTGTCGAGTCTGGTGGCGCTGGGTTGCATCTTTTCTGGGTTTTGCTTCAAAACATGGATCCAAGTCCTATGTATGGGTTTCCTTTGGTGGCAGTCCCAGGATATAAGTTTGGTCTTTTTGCAATGTCAAACTGGTTTCCCCAATCTGGGGCAGTTTAGATTTTCTTAATGAACTCTAGCAATAGCAGTTGAGGTGGGGCCTTGGTGTAATTATATTTTTTGTTTTATTAATAGAATTAGCCTTACATAGAAAAAAAAAAAAAAAGGAAAAAAAATAAAAAAAATTGGCCCATGATATTTGGCCCATAGACTTCACCTAAATATAACACTTTTTTTAGTGTCCATAAATATAAGGTGGCTTATGGAGTAAATATAAAAAAATATTTTATTTATCTACCATACCTTTCGTTTATTTATATTTTTATTAATTTACCATGCCCCTTTTATAAATATGGTATTTGGCCCATAAGATTCAATTAAATAAAACCTCTTTTTTGAGCCTTCTTAAATAGAAAGAGGGTTATGGACTAAATATAGAAAGAGGTTTTATTTATTTACCATACCTCCACTTTATTTATATTTTTATTTATTTATATGCTTATGTGTTCATAAATATAAGGTGACATATGGAGTAAATATAAAAAATGGTTTTATTTATTTACCATACCTCTCATTTATTTATATTTTTATTAATTTACCATACCTCTTTCATATATATGGTATTTGGCCCATAGGATTCACTTAAATGAAACCTCGTTTTTGAGCCTTCTTAAATAGATAGAGGGTTATGGACTAAATATAAAAAGAGTTTTTATTTATTTACCATACCTCTAGTTTATTTGTATTTTTATTTATTTACCATACCTTTGGAGTAAGTATAAAAAGAGATTTTATTTATTTACCATACCTCCACTGTATTTATATTTCTGTTTATAACTATCATAAATACATTTTCTTGAAAATGAGGGCCAATGGAAGATTGTAACTCCTAATTTCAAGGGCTAAATTTACTTTTTCTAACCTCTCCCTTAAAATAAGGTGGGCTAACCTACATACCTAATTTTTTTATAAAATAAATTTGAGGTGATTTTTAACAATGTACTATGATACAAAATATTAGCACAATAAAAATATAAAGCCCCTTAATTTAGCCCAAGGGCGAAAATTCACCCATAAAATTTTCCATGTTTCTAAGATCAGTGAGTCCCAACTGAGGGAGGACATTGGGGGACACTTCTACGTAGTTCTGGGAGGTAAGGCAAGCTTGGGTCTCTATGCATTATGGGGTTACAATAGGTAGGGAGAAGGCTTCATGATTGATCTTGCGAAATGTGTTGTTTAGGTCAGGCTTCAGGAAGCTACTGTGCAAATATGGGAAGGAAGGCAGTTTGTTGAGCTATGGAATTGTGCAATGCAACTTCCCTGGGGACAATGACTGCATAGTTCCAGGAAGTAGAGCAGATTCACTAAGGGTTGAGTTTTCACAGTGTGCAGCTCAATAAGGGTCCAATGAATGAGATTTTTCTGGTCGAAAGCATTTTCATGAAAATGGATAAATGTGGAAGGTAGGTGAACTTGTGAGGAACTTGACATTGTGATCACGCACTTAGCATACTTCAATGACATGACAATATAGGCCATCAAAACAACAAGACAAGATATTACCCTCTATGAGACTGTCTAGAATTAAAAGTGATAAGTGTAACACTTGAGATAGACTTTAGGACGATCATGATAACACTTGTGCGTAAGTGCTTAAAACTTTGTGTATGAGTGCGATAGGGGTTTACATGGCTAGGAAAACTTGTATACACATATACTAACCTTCGAGGTCATCAGAAAGGATCTCAAGCATGACATAACAACCAAACATGCCAAATGACAACAGTTGATCCAACAAGCGAAAGGGAGCAAGAAACTTAGAGGAAACACATGGAATGGCTTTTAGTGCTTACAACCTTGCATGTCATTGAAGACAAAAAAATGATATTACAATGATAAGCAGTCCTCATGCTACAATAAGAGGTGCATTTCAAAAGATGTGCTTTGTTTTCCATACCTACCCTCCAAAGGGTTATGCATCAGATGGAGTCTTCACGTGGTCCTGATCTTCTATCATACCTTGGGTTTCTTGGTCTCCTTATCTTTCCTCCTCAACTCCTTGAGAGTCATTTACCATGTCATCCTTCTTCATGGCCACTAACAGAGATAATTACGAAATTGATCCAGGATGTTTTCGCTTATAGATGTATAGAAAAGAATTACATATAAAATTGTAGCTTAACACGAAAATGTGCACATAAGAAAAGAAGAAGTAAACACATAAAATGCACAAAAGAGGACACCAAGGCTTGATAACGGAGTTCATCCAATTCAGACTATGTCTCTGGGCCCAAATCAGCAATGGGGAGGCCTTTCTTATTAAATGGCATGAAAGAATAGAATTCCATTCATCAAACTGTCACACAAGAGGCTTATACCTCCCATCTGCATGATGGTTGTGCAATAGATGCCTGAGATGGAGAGGTAAGCAACACCAAAGCATCCCGCAGCAAAGAAAGGGGCTGGAGTATGTAAACTATCCAAAACAGACCAACATGTGCTCTCGGCCTCCTATGAAACAACATGCTACCACCAAAATTGCCTTCCCTCACTCTTCCAACGATCCTCTTTTATAACGGATTCTCGGACATGATCCCATTTAAATCAGGGCTTGCCTGGTTAACTATGGAGGTTGGTAGCGTGGAATGATTGGTGGGCACAACCGTTCTTGTAAATGGCCTTCTATCATTTGAAATGATAAAACTTAAAAAAAATCTAGAAAAACACTGAAATCTGCCCAAAAACCATATACCCAGACTTCATAAAACATAAAATCGGGTTTATTTCCCATATCGGGTCTACGCTAAGGTCACAAATTGGCATATAAGGGGTGTCCCTATCCTGGTTATCGAGAATTCCCGACCACCGATCCTCGATCGTTGATATTGGTGTTGGCCAATCGCGTCAACACCCCACACATATATCGCCCCAGGTGTCCGATAGTGGTTCCACCGATCCGATCTGATCGCCGATCGCACCCTGGTGCCGCCGACATGCATATAGATAAGTCCTCTGATTGCGATTGCCTTTGATCTACCTATCTGATCTGATTGAAGATCGACGATCGGGGGTTCCACTGCCCAAAGCTTAAGTCCGCCTCTATGCAACTTCCGATTGTGATTTGGCCTTAAAGGATTAAGACCCATTTTCAAAGGAAAATCCTCATTTTCTTAAGGATTAAAACATCCTTCTTTGTGCGATAAATTCACGATCCGGACTCAGAATGAAGTATCATTTATGTGATTGGAATCAAGAAGATGAGATCTCCACTCTAGTCCTAATTTTACTTCATTTTGCTCACTTTGATTTCTGAGTTTTTCCATGCCATTGTATCTGAATATCCACCTGGATCAATCCTCCCCATTGAGGAGCTTTTGGAGTGCCAAAATCTTTTCATTAGTTAATTGGAAAGTGAGGGAAATTTTCCCTCACTTTCTCTTTCTCCAGCCATCTGGCCTTGCTGGGATGCATTCCCTTGAATCCAACTCGAAGGTACTCTACATCTCCTTGTCGTGAAGTCTTGGTCCTTCTGTCATGGATGATCTCTTCGGGCAACTCATCAAGATATTCTAGTGCAAAATCATTAATGGTAGGAACTGTGCCCACCTCATCAGTGTCCATGATCAAAGGTGGTTCATACAACTTCGGGTTCTCCACATTCACTACTGAGTACATCTACATATATACTGGCAAGTCAAGATGAAAGGCATTGTTCCCAATCTTCTCCAATATGGTGAATGGTCCATACCAAATTAGCCACAACTTATTTCCTTCTCCCTTCATCCTATATTTTCTGATGTGGAACCACACCTTGTCGCCCACTTGGAATTGATGGTCAACTCGGTGTTTATCATGTCTAGCCTTATAACGAGCTTGACTTTTTTCCAACTGCTCTTACACTACTTGGTGAATCAATTGGATTCACTGAATGAACTGTTGAGCTTTTTCCTTATCATTACATCCACTCGAGCCATCCTCCCTTCTAAAGACCATATCAAAAGGTTCATTTGGCAGGTAACCAAAACATGTCTCGAATGGTGAATGTTGCGTCGATGAATGCACTGCTCGGTTGTAGGAATGTTGTATATAGGGGAGATGTTCATCCCATAACTTCGGATGTTTCCCACAATAGCCTCATAATAGCTGTACCATGGTACGATTTACAACCTCTATCTGTTCATCAGCCTGTAGGTGAAATGTCATGCTTCTTTTCAATTTGGTGTCCATCATCCTCCACAAGCTGGTCCAGAACTCTCCAAGGAAGCGAGAGTCTCGATCTGACACAATTGATGTGGGTAATCCAAAGTGGAACCAAACATGCTAAAAGAAAAGAGAAGCAGTCTACTCTGTAGTAATCTTCTTTTTACAAGGCATAAGAATACACATTTTGCCAAAACGATCAACTACAACATACAAATAGTTGTGACTCTTCCTAGACAAAGGTAAACCTCCTACAAAGTCCATTGACACACTTTCCCATGGACGACTCAGAATAGGGATAGGTGTGTAGAGCCCAAGTTTTCTATTAGAGGGCTTTGAAACAGAACAAGCCACACAACCCTTTACATAACGAGTCACAATTTTTTTCATATTAGGCCAAAAACAAAATCTTTGTACATGACATAAAGTCTTTTCAACACCAAAGTGTCCAGACACAAGAGAGGTGTGGGCCTCTCGAAGTACATGCACTCTTTCTCCTGTGGGAATACACAATTTACTAAGGTGATACAGCAATTTCCCCTACAAGGGATAGTTGTCCACTTGTGAACCATGGGTTCATTTTGCATAAAGCACCTTAAAGTCATCATTGTTAGCATATTGTTCAGCATAGCTTTCAAATGATAATGAGGCATTATGCAAAATAACAGAAGCAGAAATAGGAGGGCGAGATAGCATATTGGCCACTTTATTTCTAGTGCCCTTTTTATACTTTATTACCATATGAAACTATTGAAGAAATCCCATCCACTTGAAATGACAAGTTTGTTGCAACTTAGTTTGTGACTGAAGGTACTGCAAGGGTTGATGATCTGTATGGATGATGGTCTCCTTGCCGATCAGGTAGTGTTTCCACTTTTTCACACTCTTCACCAAGGCATAAAGATCCTTGTGATAGGTGGGATAGTTTATCAAATCTTGAGAAACTTTCTCAGAATGGTAACAAATTGGCTTGTTTTACTGCATCAGTACAACTCCCATGGCATAACCGCTAGCATTGGTTTTGATCTCAAATGGTTTT
Source organism: Pinus taeda (assembly GCA_000404065.3). Lineage (NCBI taxonomy): Eukaryota > Viridiplantae > Streptophyta > Pinopsida > Pinales > Pinaceae > Pinus > Pinus taeda. The sequence goes on from APFE030640515.1 coordinate 16,696, forward strand.
TGGAGATCGGGTAAGGCTAAGACTAGCGCGGTGCTAATTTTTTCCTTCAATGTTTCGAAGGACTTCTGCTTTCTTCCTCCCCATTGGAAGACCTGTTTCACACTTGTCAATGTGTGCAAAGGTGCTGCAATAACAGAGAAATTAGCAATAAATCTCCTCCAATACTGGACTACACCTAGAAAGCTACGGACCTTAGTTACACTAGTAGGCTTAGGCGAATTTACAATTGCTTCAACTTTAGCGGGATCAATTTTTAACTAAACATGACCAACAATATGATCTAGGTAACCCAAAGAGGTTTTCCCAAACTCACACTTTGACAATTTTACAAAGAGTTTTTCCTTTTTCAGCACATCAAGCACTTTCTTTACATGACTCACATGTTCAAACCAATTCTTGCTGAAAACTACTATATCATCTAAATATACAAGAACAAACTTATCAATGAAGGGCTAAAATATATTATTCATAACCCGCATAAAGGTGGCTGGAGCATTGCAAAGCCCGAATGGCATTACCATCCATTCGAACAGCCCCTGCTTGGTTTTGAAAGTGGTTTTCAACACGTCCTGCTCCGTAATTCGGACCTAGTGATAGCCACTGCACAAATCCAACTTTGTGAAATATACAACATTTTTTAATTGATCCAATAAATCATCTATGCGTGGGAGGGGATAGCGATCTTTCACCGATATTTTGTTGAGCGCACGGTATCCATGCACATCCTCTAGCTTCCATCCTTCGTGGGCACTAGAAGAATTGGCAAACCGCATGGAGAGGAGCTCAGCCTGATTACACCTTGGTCCAACTATTCCTGCACTTGCCACTTAATCTCCTCCATTTCAACTGCTTACATCCTGTACATGCCGATATTCAATAGAGGGGCGTCATACAACAGGTGGATTTCATGTTGGATTTCCCTCTTTGGAGGTAGTCCTCACGGCTCCTGAAACAATTCATTATAATAAGAAATTAAGTCCATCAATTCCTATTTATGCCGCCCATCACAGCCCTAGAACGCGTCAACAAATTTGGCCCCTTTCTCCCTTATGACCATAAGCATGCATGTCTTGTTGGAATTTACCATCCGTTTCATCTGCCCAGCACTTACAAGGCTGACGTTAATCTTATTTTGATGAGCCCGCACTATGTATTCTACTCCATCCTTAGTGATGTGATATTTATTCTTATGGTGGAAAAATACTGCTTTCCTGTCATACAGGTATGGGCTCCCCAATACTATGCCACAGATATCCAGTGGTATTACATCCATCTCTACTTCATATACTAGCTTAGATGCAATCACAAATTTTACCTTGCACTGTTGGGTTACATTCAATTTAGCTTTATCATGTATCCATCACAATGGGTAAGGCTTTGGGTGCGGTTTTGTTTCTAAGCCAAGCTTCTTTACCAGGGATTCTGCAATTAAATTTGCTTGAGGCCCAGTCTCAAACAGAGTTTCTACTTTGGTGTGATTTACTACAACTATGATATGAAATAATTCAATTCTTTTTCTATCATTCGAAAGGGACTCATCTACAAAACTGGTGCTTCCATGTGATTTAGAATCAACAGGAGGTGTAAGGGTACCTTTTGTTCCCATTGCCACAACCAGCACTTCATCTCTTGAATATAATCCAAGGAAAATTTTAAGGATGGAAATTTTTCTTGAAGTTTAGAAACATTGGCGAATCTCATTAATCCCTAATATGCAAACTATAGAATGTTTATTGATATATTTGTAAAATTATTCAAATTTATAATGATTTTATATATAGTCTCTATATAATGTTGGCGATTTGAAAGGTAAAATAATTTTATATTCTAAAATTTGGGCGAATCACCTTTTATAAAAATTGGAAATTAGCGAATCTTTTTGTGGAAAAATCATGGAAAATTAGCCCACTGGGCGAACATTAGCCCCTAAAATTTTCCATGATATAATCCAAGGTCTTGCTGTGCCACTGCCAGTGTTTTCTGCTTCCCTTTTCCTCCATATTTCTTTGGATGCTTTTCAAGTGCAATACCCAAATTCAGTGTTTGCTTCCTAAATTCTTCTATAAAACTCTGGACATCCTGTGCTTTGCCTTGCCTTAAATATTGCCAATTCATCAAAGCTTTCTGTTTGTATCCTAAGGGATAAAATTGTTCCTTTAATGCAAAAGTGAAATCAGACCATGACGAAAAGAGATTACCCACATTTTTACTACTCTGCAATTTTATCTCCCACCAAATGAGAGTTGTGTTGCCCAACTATAGAGAGCCAGCTAGATTTTCGCCTCATCCTCTACAATTTGCTGAATCCTGCAATAAACCTCAATCCGCCTGATCCAATTATCAAGCTTCTCTACGTTACTTTCTCCATTAAACACGGGAATATCAAATTTAACATCTAATTTAAAGAAAGGTTTCTTAGATGTATCCCTGGGATTTCTGGGATTATTATGGTGAGGGGAAGAAGAACCTTCATTCGTGGGAGGAGAAGGAGGGGGATCTCCTCCACCATCTCCATGTGCTGAGACTAGTTCTTCTACAATTATTACCTCTACTCTCTCCAGCCTTAGAACCAATTGACTGACATTCTCTGCCATCGAATAGAAAGTCTTTCTGAAATTGCACTCCTCTTCAATACTAGCTTCCTCTTCAGCCATGTTTCTTCTCCGAGGTGCATGTCCTGCCTCTCGATCGAAAGGTTCTAGATTCCCTTTGCCTCTTTGAAGCCTTCCTTTTGTTAGCATGCAAACATGCAATTCACATCTAAAAAGCCCTGCTCTGATACCACTTGATCCGAGATGTTTTCGCTTATAGATGTATAGAAAATAATTACATATAAAATTTCAGTTTCACACGAAAATGTGCACATAAGAAAAGAAGAAGTAAACACATAAAAGGCACAAAAGAGGACACCAAGGCTGGATAATGGAGTTCATCCAATTCATAGTACGTCTCCAGGCCTAGCTCAATAATGGGGAGGCCTTTCTTATTAAATGGCATGAAAGAACATAATTAGATTCATCAAATTGTCACACAAGAGGCTTATACCTCCCATCTGCAAGATGGTTGTGCAATAGATGCCTAAGATGGAGAGGTAAGCAACACCAAAGTGTCCTGCAACAAATAAAGGGGTTGGAGTATGTAAATTTTCCAAAACAAACCAACATGTGCTCTCAGCCTCCTACAAAATAGTGTGCTGCCACCAAAATTGCCTCCCCTCGCTCTTTCCAAAGATCCTCTTTTATAATGGATTCTCAGATATGATCCCATTTAAATCGGGGCTTGCCTGGTTAACTGTGGAGGTTGGTAGGATGGAATGATCGGTGGGCGCAACCATTCATGTAAATGTCCTTCTTTTGTTTGAAACAATAAAACTTAAAAAAAATCCCAAAAAACACTGAAATCCTTCCGAAAACCATATACCCAAACTTCATAAAACATAAAATCGGCTTTATTTCCCATATCCAGTCCTCACTAAGGTAGCAAATCGGCATAGCGGGGGTGTCCCTATCCTAGTTATCGAGAATGTCCAACCGCCTATCGTCGATCACTGATATTGGTGTTGACCGATTGCGTTGGCACCCCACACATATATCGCCCCAGGTGTCCGATAGTGATTCCGTCGATCACACCCTACTACCACCCATATTCATATAGGTAAGACCTCTGATTTCGATTGCCTCCAATCCGCCGATCCGATCTGATCAAAGATTGACGATCAGGGGTTCCACTATCCAAAGCTTAAGTCTGCCTCTATGCAACCTCTTATTGTGATTTGGCCTTAAAGGCTTAAGACCCATTTTCAAAGGAAAGTCCTCATTTTCTTAAGGATTAAAGCATCGTTCTTTGTGCGATAACTTCATCATCTAAACTCGAATTGAAGTACCATTTGCATCATTGGAATCAGGAAGACGATATCTTCGCTCTGGTTTTGAGTTGACTTCATTCTGCTCACTTTGATTTCTGAGTTTTTCCATGCCATTGTATCTGAAGATCCACCTGGATCAGAAATTTAAGCGAGCATTGAATGCTATGGTATGAGGTCCTAGGAGGGTAGGTCTGCATAGTTTATAGATAGAAGGTAAACTATGCAGTTGAGATGCCTGAGGGAAAAAACTGTTTAGTTTCTGAAGACAACGTGTTCTAGATGGGGGAAGGATACCAGAGGAAGCTATTACACAATTTTGGATGCCAAGGGAGGTTGGGCTTTCTGTGCATTTCTCAGTTCCAACATCCAAGGGAAAAGATTGAGGGTTGCAGATTCAAAGTGCTCATTTTTGAAAAATTAGATAAGGCTAGCTTGCTAGGGAAAATCCAGAATTTGGCTAAGTGTGGGATCAGTAGAACTGTTGTGAACAATGATAGAACTTGACTACAATCACAGACTTGAACACTTAGTTATTCAACATAGACCATCCAAAACATACTTTTATTATTGCAACAAGCTTTGTGGAAGCACACGATAAATGTGGCTCTGATGATAGACTTTGGGAGGGTAAAGGTGACACTTGTGCAAGAGTGCATGAAATGAGTACAAAACATATCTATGTGATGAGAATAGCCCATTCTCACAAACATTTCCCCTTGAAGAAAAAAAAACTTCCCTTTGCATGACAAGTGATAATCCCCATGCCCAAAGATGACATATACTATAAAGATAAAAGCATGAACAAATATTAAGGTCAAAGAGGGGAGCTTGAGATCATTAGCTTACCAATAAGTGACTAAAGAATGATCAATCATAGGATCCATAGTAGGCTCTGAAATTTAATTGTAGTCAAAATTTTGGAGGGTGTTGTAGCCACTACAAGAGATGGTTAGCACTTCATTTTATCAAGACCAACACTCATATTCCAGAGTTGAAGCTATACATTGGTTAATCCCATCTTGTAGGGATAATATCAGGTGGCAAGGTGGGAACCATCATTTTTCCATTGATGTCATCAGCCTCCCTGACATTTTACCCCAGCATAAGTTCTCATGTTAGGGTAGTTTCGTACATTGGATCGTCGCACTGTAGTATACCTAGGGGGGTATTATGGGGTACAAAGGGAGGTACCCAAGGGAATAATGTAATAATGTGATGGACCATAGTTAATAAATAAAGTGGTTAATTTGCATCATGTAAGGGACCAAAAGTAGTTAACAATAATGTGATAATCCCATTGTATTAGAAGTATGGTATTGAGAGACCCATGGTAATGACCCATGGTATTGTATGTATTAAGCCTATATAAAGAGGCTCAAGACTCCCCATTTGGATGTCAAGGATTATTGTATTGGAAAGCATATGGCCTGTGTAGTTTTCTCCTTCCTTAAGGAGTGATTTTATGGTGTTACCCTGCCTTAAGGGTTTTGATTAATAAAGAGAAGCATTTCTAAATTTTGTGTTTGTAATTCTCTTGAGATTATTTACAGTTATTGGCTATATTGGCATCATTTCATATTATATTCTTGGGTCGATCTTGTTATTTTTGGGTATATTTTTTATTTTCATATATTTGTAGGTCAGATCTATCACAAGTGGTATCAGAGCAATTTCTTGGGCAAAGTGGAAATATTTTTATTTTTATTTTTATGTTTGCAGGAATGTTTTGGGGTGGCGAGTTTGAAGATTATATTTGAAACTTCTGGTGCCAAATTTGTAGAAAGAAATTGCAGATCCATATTATTTGCAAAAAAACCCAAATTCAAAAAAACAATCAGCTGAATCGAAGTTCGGATGAGGGAGATATCACTGATTTAAAGATCAGTTGTGTTGCCGAAATTTTTCTAACAAAAATTCGTGGAAGGCAGATGTCGAGTCAATTTTTGGAGTTTTTGTAGAGAATTTTGAGAAAATAATTATATATCTAAGATTCTCTTGAAAAATTACACAATTTGACAAAAACAATCAGTCGAATTAGAGTTTGAATGAGGGAGATATCGCTGATTTAAAATCAAGTTTTTTTTTAGAATTTTTTCTGACAGCAGGACAGTTGCAGCACGAATTTGAAATTCCAGAGTGCCCATATCAATATTTTTATCACATAAAAAGATGTAGAATGGTTGTTCCATTTCCGACAACAGGGTATCATAAGGATTCTGAACCACATTAACAGACTCGTTGTGGCCATTTTAAATTTGCCGCTTAAAGTAGGTAACAAATTTAAAACACTCATTGTACTTCATGGCTTCTACCGAGCTGATTTTTATAGGAAAAGATGATGGCCCTACTATTGAAGAATTCATAAAAAGTGGAAATTCGACATTTGGGAAATATAGGAGATATTTAGCATGGATTCTTTTGAAAGATGTGGTTTCCATATGGTGGCGCTCACTTGGCAGCAAGAAGTCCAAACTTTCGGAGGAAGAATTTGAAAAACTATTTTTGGACAAATCGTCTCATCCTACACAATAGGAAAATGAAACACAAAAAGGGTTATTTTCTAATGATATCTCCTTATTACATGTTCATGGATGTATTCAGAAGGAGAATATCACTATGTCTATCAATCCTAGTTGCAAGTATAATTTTATTAATGTTCATTTGGCTAAAAGATTGCAAGTACCATCCAAACAAATCGAGCACACACAGATTAATAAGGAGCAAGTGCAAGTTTATAAAGATTTGAAGATTAATATGGGAAAGTATGTATTGCATTCTGATTTTTATGCTTCAGATATGGATAATGTGGATGTTTCTTTGGGATACCCTTAGATGGGCTCTGTTTGTACTATCACTATTAATGTGCATAAGAAATTCCTGAAGCTCTGGTATAAAAAGAAGAAAATTACATTACATGATATTTCCATCAATAAACAGATAGAGTCCAAGGAGGTTGAACCAAAAAATGTTACAAGCACTGATACATCAGATGAGGAGTCTATGGTTGAAGTAATATTGGAAGATAAGAGACAATCGCAGGTGCCACAACATGTAACGAATACCAATCAGGCTCCATTATGTGGTGAATTAAATAAAGATACACCATTGATTAAAACTTCAACATATCACCACCCACATCACCTAGAAAGAAAACAACCAACAAGATGGCAATGAATCAAGAAAAATTACAACAACCCCTGCATGACAGATAAAGAAGTATGACACTCCACCCACAACACATCAACGCATAGGAACCATTGGGATCAACTCCCATCTCAAGCGAGTGAGCCACTGGCTAGATCGAGTAATCACCTGTCTCGGGGATGTCTAGATGCACGTGCATGGTGCCAGTGGACTACTCTTTTGAGTAGATCTTATTACTTGTGTTCTTCTTATGTTTTAGGGATGAAACATGTTTAAGGGGGGTCGAATATAGTATACCTATGGGGGATATTATGGGCTATAGAGGGAGGTACCCAAGGAAATAATGTAATAATGTGATGGGCCATAGTTAATAAATAAGGTGGTTAACCCGCATCATGTAAGGGACCACAAGTAGTTAGACATAATGTGAAAAGCCCATTGTATTAGAAGTATGGTATTAAGAGACCCATGGTAATGCCCCATGGTATTATATCTATTAAGACTATATAAAGAGGCTAGAGACTCCCCATTGGGATGTCAAGGATTATTGTATTGGAAAGAATATGGATTGTGGAGTGTTCTCCTTCCTTAAGGAGTGATTGTGTGGTGTTACCCTACCATAAGGGTTTTTATTAATAGAGAAAAACATTTCTAAATTTTGTGTTTGTAATTCTCTTGAGATTATTTACAGTTATCAGGTATATTGGCATCATTTCATATTATATTATTGGATCGATCTTGATATTTCTTGGTATATTTTCTATTTCCATATATTTTCAGGTCAGATCATCACAAGTGGTACCAGAGCGCTTTCTTGGGCAAAGCAGAAAGATTTTTATTTTTATTTTTGCAGGAATTTTTTAGGGCGGCGAGTTTTTAGATCAAATCTGAAACTTCTAGAGAAATATTTGTAGAAACAAATTAAAGCTCCTAATTATTTGCAAAAAAGTACCCAAATTCAAAAAAACAATCAGCCGAATCAGAGTCGAGATAAGGAAGATATCGTTGATTTAAAAATCAGTTGTGTTGCAGAAATGTTTCTAATGAAAATTCATGGACGACAGATCTCCAGTCAATTTTTGCAGTTCTGTAGAGAATTTTGAGAAAATAATTGCAGACTTGAGATCCTCTTGAAAAATTACCCAATTTGAAAAAAAAATTGGTCGAGTCAGAGTCCATATGAGGGAGATGTCGCTGATCTAAAATCAACTCTTTTTTTTCAGAATTTTTTTGTGACGATGGGACAGTTGCAGTGCAAATCTTAAATTCCAGAGTGCGCAGATCAGGATTTCTATCACATAAGAAGATGCCTAATGGTTGTTCCATTTCTAACAATGGGATATAACAAGGATTCAGATCCATATTGACAAAGTTGTGGCCATTTTAAATTTGCTGCATAAAGTAAGTAAAATTTTCAAAACCCTCATTCTACTTCATGGCTTCTATTGAGCTGATTATAGGAAAATATGATGGCCCTACTATTGAAGAATTCATAAAAAGGTGAAAGTCACTATTTGGGAAATATTGGAGATCTTTATCATGGCTTCTTTTGAAATATGAGGCTGCCATATTGTGGCGCTCACTTGATAGCAAGAAGTTGTCCAAACTTTCAGTGAAGAATTTGAAAAACTATTTTTGGACAAATGGTCTCATGCTACACAACAAGAGAATGAAACACGGAAAGGGTTATTTTCTAATGATATCTCCTTATTACAGGTTCATGGATGTATTCAGAAGGAGAAGATTATTATGCATATCAATCCTAGTTGCAAATATAATTTTATTAATGTTCATTTGGCTAAACGATTACAAGTACCAACCAAACAAGTGGAGCACACGTAGATTAATAATGAGTAGGTACAAGTTTATATGGATTTCAAGATTTATATGGATACGTATGTATTGCATTCTACTTTTTATGCTTTAGATATGGATAATGTAGATGTTATTCTGGGATACCCTTGGATTGAATCTCTTTGTACTATCAATATTAATGTGTAGAAGAAATTCCTGATGCTCTGGTATAAAAGGAAGAAAATTACATTACAGGATATTTCCATCAATAAACATATAGAGTCCAAGGAGGCTGAAACAGAAAATGTTACAGGCACTGATACATCAGATGAGGAGTCTATGGTTGAAGTAATACTGGAAGATAAAAACAACCACAGGCGCCACATGTATGAGATACCAATCAAGCTCCATTAGGTGGCAAATTAAAGAAAGATACGCCATTGGTTAAAACTTCAGCATATCACCACCCACATAACCCAGCAAGAAAACAACCAACAAGATGGCAATGAATCAGCAAAAAGGACGACCCTGCAGGACAGATAAAGAAGTGAGACAATTCATCCATAGCACATCAATGCAGAGGAACCATCAGGATCAAATCCCATCTCAAACAAGCAAGGAACCAACTATATCGAGTAATCACCTATCCCTGTGATGGCTAGATGCAAGTGCATGGTAACAATGGACTACTCTTTTGAGTAGATCTTATTATTTGTGTTCTTCTTATGTTTCGCGGATGAAACATGTTTAAGGGGGGTGGAATGTAGTATACCTAGGGGTGATATTATGGGGTACAAAGGGAGGTACACAAGGGAATAATGTAATAATGTGATGGGCCATAGTTTATAAATAAAGTGGTTAAGCCGCATCATGTAAGGGACCACAAGTAGTTAGCAATAATGTGATAAGCCCATTATATTAAAAGTATGGTATTGAGGTACCCATGGTATTGTATGTATTAAGCCTATATAAAGAGGCTAGATACTTTGCATTGGGATGTCAAGGATTATTGTATTGGTAAGCATATGCCTTATGGAGTGTTCTCCTTCCTTAAGGAGTGATTGTATGGTGTTACCCTACCTTAAGGGTTTTTATTAATAAAGAGAAGCATTTCTAAATTTTATGTTTGTAATTCTCTTGAGATTATTTACACTTATTGGTTATATTGGCATCATTTCATATTATATTATTGGATCGATCTTGTTATTCCTGGGTATATTTGCTAATTTCATATATTTGTAGGTCAGATCTATCTCACACACCTTCTTTCATTCAGTCGAAGACCAATACATATAGTGGCACACCCCTTTTCAGCATTACTTTACCTCATATTCATGGGGGCATTCAAAGCAAGCTATTTTTTAGAAAGCAGTTACCTTCATCAGTTATCAACATGTCAACTACCACATTCCTGACTTGACATAATTATTTCCTATATATTTGTAGGATGATAATTCTAGTCATCCTAACGAGCACGGAACATGTCCACCTCATATAGAAACTTTTGTATCATTATTTATTCAGATCACTGGTTATCTATGAGTTCTCAATTAAGGACACCTCCCCAACCATCTCCACAATGATCTTCTCTCTCTAAAAAGATCACATGAAACCCATTGTTAGAACAGAAAAAATGTGATGTATTTCAGCTATGCACTTTCTCCTAACATCATACATTAGGGGGGAACTGTTAATATGAAAAAATAATACACACACTTATACAAGTTAAATGACACTGGTATTTAGGCAAAAACATGTACAATTAAAGCTCTTCCAGCTAAAGGCATCATGAAAATCAAAAATCAAAATTTCTCCAAGATCCAATTTAAAAAATAAACCAAGAGGACACTCCAAAGGAAGAAATTAACAACCACGTGGTTGTTTCTTTGATAGTCACGTGGGTCAACCATATTCCAAGTCAGAAATCTAGGACCACTTCACACAAGTTGAAGTGGGATTCCTCGACATGCACCATCCTAGGAAAACAGGTTTTGAGTTCACCTGGATATATTCAACCCCCAAGGGATCCTCTTGTCCTTCTCTCAGGTCATTTTCACTTATGAGATAAGAGAGGGAAGGAGGAGTTCAAAATTATATATAAATAGGCCATTAGAAGACCCAAAATAGGAGGCAATGTTATGTTGGAAAAATTTCTCCCCAAGAAATCCTGCATTTCATCATAGAGATAGTTCTACCATCATTAATAGTTATCTTAGCTTCTTTGATAGAGAGGAGTTTTGCATATAATATTGAAGAAAGGAGTTCCTTGCTGAGAGTTCTTGAGCACCTTTGCTCAAAGACCTATCTTCAAGTGTTTTGATATCTCATAGTGTAGCTCTTCTACCAGCAATCAATAAAGGGTATTTTGTTCCTATGTCTTTTTGTTGATGTGATTATGGTTCATTAAGAAATTTTATGTTTTATAGTGAATAGTTTTAGTTTATGTATGTTTATGCATTGTTTCCATTGTGTTCAATGCTTTGTTTAATCATGCTTGTCCACTAAAAACATCCAACTGTTTGTATGCTCTTTATAGGTACAAGAAAACTACAAAGAATGGTGTTTTGGGGCTCATGCTCAATAAAACACCAATTACATGGGTCACAACTAATCAAGGACATTAAGATATGCTCTCCCCCCTGTGTTGTCATTCACTGCTCACTCATTCCGCTGCAAATTATTAGTGGTCTAGGATGGATGAGAACAGTGAACATGAAGCCATTTCTTGAGCCACAAAAGCTATTAGAGCTCGATCGGATCCTCCCCATTGCATAATGATTGGAAAAAAAATTATGGTGGAATATAGAAGTCGAAAAACGGGTTCCTAGATCAAAAGTTAGATCGTGTAGAATGTTACCCCTGAAAAGCCCAGCTAATTGAGGAGAATGTCTATGTATGGAGAAAAAATCACAGTCGGGACCCAAGAGGCTCATTGCAATTGCAATCGGGTGTTCAAGAGAGTAAGGATTATTGATGCAAGGATGAACAATGATCCACCGATCATCGATATCACATATCGATAGTCAACGGGTCAGGGCCCAACATTTATTGATGGTCGGAACCCCCCAGGAACAAAAACATATTGGCAATCGGCATATCAGCGGAATAAGGGGGTACCACTCTAACGACCTTGTGGGGGTCGATTCTGTGATATAACAAGAAATTTCCAGGGGAGGGTTGAAAATGTTTAACATAGGAAAGGCGAACAAAAACAAGGGTTGCGACGCCACTTTCTCTCTCGTCCATTTGGCATTGGAAATCAACTAATCGCGGAGTCCCAAGGTTCACACTTAATGATATCAGTAGTTCTCAGCACAGAAGGCCGATATCGTAGTCCCACAATCCCATGATATCGATGATCGATGTATTAGCAGGATTTTAACCTAAAATATTTGTAAGCCATTGATCATGTGATAAGGTGGTGCATCACCTAGGGAATGAGAAAACCAAATACAAAGGAAAAACATCAAAAAAATAGGGTCGGCTAGACCTTTTTCTCTCTCCTCTAGGGGCCATGTGATGGCATGATTAGTTCTCAAAGTTGACATGGTAGCTAACATCAGCAATGGCATGGTAGTATGGATGTTGATGTGGTAGTTGGACACATGTCACTCACGTTTGGCATTTTCAGGGGTCCTATGGGGCTGTTTCCGAGTGCCACATGTCACCACTCAAAGAGTGACACGTTGCAATGATGAGGTCACCCCAGGGAATCGACGATCAATGATTGGTGATTGCACGAAGTGAAAGTTCTTCCTACAACCGCTACACCTCCTCGGTTGCGATTGCAATCAGAAAAGAGGCACCGAACGCGATATGTTATGTCTTGCAATTTTATGGATTTTGCATCTGAGAAATTGGTCGATGTGGTGTAAGGAGAGATTGAAGGTATTTTCAAGTTATAATGGAAGAGGCCCCCTACACAACTATTGAGAGACTTAGCACTAAAGCACAAAGGCCTTTGTCCTAGCCCCCGTCATATGTGAAGCACTATAAAAGGGGCCATAATAAAGCGAAGCTAAGGTGGAAACCCAAAAGTGCCCTTTCACATGTTCTAAAGGTAAAATATCTGTGCCCTTTCACATGTTTGAAGAGGTAAATCCATATGCCCCTTTAGACTTCCATCATTAAACTGAGAACTCACCCCTAGGCTAGATCAAGGTGCCGATCACGCTCAAAAGTTGTTTTTGGCAGAAATGACAGAGTCGATCTCGGAGGTGGCCGTAGTAGTGAATCAGGAGAGGGAGTATTCAAAGCCAAGTATGGTTATCTAAAAATGATCATAGACTTAAACTGATGTAGAATTGATTAACCATTAATAATTTGAATGTTAGCTCAAAGCATGGAAATTGAGGAAAATTGCTTGAGAGGAAGACTTTATGGTAGGAGATTAAAAAAAAGATAGATGCATAACAGAAGTGAAAATATTAACAACACAGTGATACCAGATAGAAAAATTTACTACGTAGTTCGTTCCTAATGGACTACATCTCCGGGTCCGCTTTCAATATGGGCGACTGCTTTATTAGGATTGAAACAGATGAGGTTGATTACATAGAGATTTTATCAGTCTGAATGTGCACGCAAACACTTCTGATCACTATCATCAAATAGCCCTATGAACTAGATTTCCAACGCCTGTCGTGATTCCCAATTCTGACTTCGGATGCTCCTGTTACACTGAAAACAAAACTACCTATGACCTCTAGAATCTACAAACAAAAGTAAAAACCACTCTCCTCTCAACAATGAAGGAAAATCTACCTTTTAAAGGCCTATAGGTACATAAAACCACCTTGGGCTGATTTGCAGATGAATTTTGTTGAGTCTGGACGTGTTTTAGAAATCGGTCTTGTTGGAATTTGACACCTAGGGTTAGTTCCTAAGGTCATCACATTAGTTCCAACGAACAAACCATTTAAAACCCAAAAATTAACATTGTATTAAATCAGGACTGTAGGCGGTCAACTAACCAGGTGGAGGAGGTTGGTAGTTGCATGTGACCAACAGTGATCTAACCACAGGCTTGCACTCTGTTGTCTTCCCTGGCAGTTCCGACGATGATTTTACTGACAACAGTTGCATGTGTCCACCCCTGTTGTGGTTCCGAAGGCCCGGCGGTTACCACCTAACCCCGTTAACTCTATCTGTTTCAATACATTCACATGTCAATGCTATGGTGAAAACTTTGACACTGTCAAAGGTGGCGGATAGGACTGCGTTACAAGCTCTCGATGGTCTATCAATGCCCGTTCACATGTCAAACCTCCAATGCAGTTAGGCTGACAGTTAACTGTGTATGGTATTTTTTAATGTTTTTGTTTGTTAAACATATAACATATGTTCGATGTTTATATTATAGGTTTGTTATGTTTTGTTTTATAATGCGATGGGTTGGTAAATTAGGTTTAGGCCTTAGAATATAGGTTTAATGCGATAAGACTTAGGTTTTTAGAACATATGATAGGCTTACCACTTGGTTCTTAGGTATTTAGCATAGGTATTAAAGCATTGTGATTACATTTTGAATGTTGCATTGTTCTAGGTTTAGGTTTTCAGAATACATAGTGTAGTTTTTTATATTACATTTGTCACAATGCAACAATAAACCACATGCATATCGTCGACACAAGCAACATTTGTGACAACAATTCCTAATGATGAACCTTATCGAACTTTTGCACTGGATGACACAACCCAAATCTTGCGAGTGGATGACAAAAACCATGTCGACGCCAAATCCAGCGAGGCAAACAACAAGACACATGTCGTCAAGCAATCCTGGCAGAAATGTTGATGAATACAAGTCGACAACTAGGAACAAATCCATGTCAACTGAACGCCATGCAAAACCATAAACCTGAACAACCTGATCCATAACCAATACTGTCGAAGTTGATAACACCGAACTGAATGACGACGACACTGAACACCTATGCAACTAATCTAACAAGATCCTCCTGGATCAATCCTCTCCACTTGAAAGATTTTGGACCACCAAAAGTTTGACTAAACAAATAGTCGATGAGGGTAGAACTCCCTCTCTTTCCACCTTGACCTGATGATGTACCAATACATCCGATCAATCACCTGTAAGTGATGACCTTGATGATGCTGACCATGGCACTTTTTGAGTTGGTGAGTTGTTTCATCCATCTGCAGTGTGAACAACTTGCGACGATGGGAAAACAACCTGTTATGAACATGGCAACTGAATTCTTTCCATGAAGAACCATGAGTTAGTGATTCATAATCATCTTTGAAAATAGTCTCTACTGGACATTGTTTAATACCATCAACATTTATAAACAATCTATTTTTTGGAATGATAGAGGCAAACAAAGATATTCTTGACATCAAACCAACTACTTGTTTTCACATACTTTCCTGCTTCCTAATCACTAAGTGAACTTGTTGCAATGAACCTATCAAACTATAAGGCGAAATATGATGCAACTTAGTTTGAAAGTATTGAATTAGCTATTGATTTGTTTGGAATCACTTTTAAATGATGTTTCCATTGATTAGAACTTTCCCCTGATGCATTAGTTTCCCTTAGATACTTTGACATTGATTTAGAAAAGGATTTGATATGAAAACAAATAGGTTTCCTCTCCACTCGAAAAGAGGTTTCTAAACTATTTGAAACATGAACTGGCAACACAATATAACAAGAGAATTGAACACTGACTTTCCCCAACACTGACCTGTAACCCTGCAACTGTTTATTTCCAAACTTGGATTGAATTGATTCATTCTGACATTGGGAAGAGGAGCTTTAGGTACAAATTGTAATTCATGTTGTAATCCATGCTTATGAATAAGATGTTTGGTTTTACATAGAACTGGAATAGTTTATATTTCTTTAATCAAACCATATTTAAGCTGAGTCTCATAACTTAAACAACCTTCATGTCGATTGTTATGTTTCCCTTTTGCACACATAATTACAAATATTTTAGTTGAACTTATTAATCGCTTCATCTGATTAACATTAACTAAATTCAAGTTATTTTTGTTTTGATGTGCCCTGAGAATAAATTCAACCCCATCTTTCTTAAGGTGATATTTATGTTCTCTCTGGTATAATACTGCATCACAATCATAAAGATAAGGACTTCCTAAGACGACTCCACATATGTCTACTAGAACCACATCTAATTCCACTTCATCAATGTAATTAGTTGTTATGGCAAATCTTAATTGACACTGTTTGGTGACTTTTATTTGAGTTGATTTATTTAGCCATTCTAATGGGTAAGGTCTTGGATGATTCTATGTTTCCAAACCCAAGATTTTAACTAAATATTCAGAGATTAAATTCACCCGTGATCCACTGTCAAACATTGTATCTATCTTTGTATGCTTAGAAGTTATCCTTATGTTAAGCAATTCAACTCTTTTATCCTCATTTGAAGGATTTATCTTTGATGAAGATGCAATAGTTTTCAAACTTGAACCAGTGTCAAAAGTTTTACCTGTCGTAACCATGACGGTTATCCTCCTTTCATCACCTGAATCTAAACCTAGATCTTGCTGCACTGCTGCAATGGCCTTCTTTTCATCCTTCTTCTTAAGGAAATTTTTGGGCTTAAGTTCTAGATGAATTTTCCAACACTTAGATTCATGATGACCAATTCTCTGGCAATGAGAACAAGTAGGTCTTTCCTTCTGAACTATCGGTGATTTCTTTCTCTTCAAAATGTTCTTCCCCTTACTATCATTGGAATCTTTGACTTCTAACTCTTTGGATGGCTATGATGAAAACTTGAATGGTCTACCACCTGATTCAATATGTATGGCCTAAACACACACTTCATCAAAATCATCAGGATTAAACATCAATAATGTATGTTGCTAATATGAATGTAAATTGTTGATGTATTTTAATAAAGTTTCACGTGTATCCAATCAAATACCAAGTGCCAATGATTTCTTTCTAAACTCCTGAGTAAACTCCTAAACACTCTGCCCTTTACCTTGACTCAGATGCTGTCAACCAATAACAGCTTGTTGCATGTATCCTAAAGGATAGAATTGCTTCCTAAGAGCTTTTAAAAACTTAGACCATGAAGAGATGACTTTTCCTTTACGCTTTACATCTATATGAGTTTTACTCTCCCACCATATTAAAGTTGTTCCCCCATTCTAAGTGTAGCTAACTGAATTTTAGTTTTATCATTAGAAATGTTCAGAATGTGACAATACACTTCTAACTGCTCAATCTAGTTATCTAGCTTTTCAGGATTCATTTTGCCATAACAAATAGGTAATTCAAATTTCACATCAAGTTTCAATAGAGATGTTTTCTTAGGTTTCTTTTCTATTTCAGATTCTGCATTGGAAGAAGAATAAGAAGAAGATGATGATGGATATGATGAAGGTGAAGGTGGTTTATCAGTCTTCCCTTTACCTTTGCCCTTCTTCGATGTCTTTGAAGAAGAAGTTGCATCTCTCGCCTTCTTGTCTTCATACAATTATCCCAACATCTACTGCATAGTCAAGAATTCTTGCTAAAACTATTCTTCATTCATCTTAGTTTTAGTGTGTTCACCTGCATCAGATCTTGTCATGGTTGATTTATAAATGACTCGTCGCTTTCCAATCTCTGGATCTATCTGCTCAAGGATTCCTTCTCCTCGTTGTGACTTTGACCTGGTTAACATTCAATGGAAAAATCCACAAATGCAACCTGCTCTGATACCAAATTACATGATCTAAAAATGATCATAGACTTCAACTGATGTAGAATTGATGAACCATTAATTATTTGAATGTTATCTCAAAGCACGAAAATCGAGGAAAAATTCTTCAGAAGAAGACTTTACGAAAATTGATTAAACACAAGATAGATGCATAAAAGAAGTGAAAACAGTAAAAACAACATGATACCAGATAACAAAATTTATTACGGAGTTCGTCCCTCATGGACTACATCTCCGGGTCTGCTTTTAAGATGGGTGACTTCTTTATTAGGATTGAAACAGATGAGGTCAATTACATATAGATTTTATAAGTCTGAATGTGCACATAGGAACTTCTAATCACTGTCATCATATAGTGCTTTGAACCATCTTTCCAATGCCTATCATGGTTCCCAATTCCGACTCCGGATGCTCCTGTTACACTATAAACAAAACTACCTATGACCTTCAAAATCTACAAACAAAAGTCAAAACCACTCTCCTCTCATCAATGAAAGAAAATCCACCTTTTAAAGGCCTGCAGGTACATAAAACCACCTTGGGATGATTTGCAGATGAATTTGGTTGAGTCTAGATGTGTTTTAGAAATCGGTCTTGTTGGAATTTGACACCTAGGGTTAGTTCCTAAGGTCATCGAATTAGTTCCAACGAACAAACCATTTAAAACCAAAAAATAAACATTGTATTAACTCAGAACCATGGGCAATCAACTAACCAGGCGGAGGAGGTTTGTGATTGCATGTGACCAACAATGGTCTAACTGCAAGCTGCCACCTCTGCAGTCTTCCCCGGTGGTTCCAGCGACGATTTTGTTGATAATGGTTGCATGTGTCCACCCTTGTTGTTTTTATAAAGGCCCATCAGTTACCACCTAACCCCGTTAACTTTGTCGATTTCAATATGTTCACATCTCAAAGGTGCGGTGAAAAATCCGACGGAGTCAGAGGTGGCGGATAGGACTGCGGTTACAAGCCCTCGAAGGTCTATCAATGCTCATTCACATTTCAGACCTCTGAAATAGTTAGGCTAACAATTAACTGTGTATTGTATTACTTAATGTTTTTGTTTTTTAAACATATAACATATGTCTGAGGGTTATATTATAGCTTTTTTATGTTTTGTTTTATAATGTGATGGGTTGGTAGATTAGGTTTAGGCCTTAGAACTTAGGTTTAATGCTTACCACTTAGTTCTTAGGTATTTAGCATAGGTATTAAAGCATTTGGATTACATTTTGAATGTTGCATTTAGGTTCTAGGTTTAGGTTTTGACAATACATAGTGTAGGTTTTTATATCACATTTGTTAGAATGCGACAATCAACCACATGCATATCGTTGACACATGCGACATTTGTGACAACAATTCCTAATGACAAACCTTATTGAACTTCTGCAATGGATGACACAACCCAAATCCTACAAATGGACGACAAAAACCATGTCGACACCAAATCCAGCGAGGCGAACGATAAGACACATGTTGTCGACCAATCCTAGTGTAACTGTCGTCAACTGAACAGCATGCAAAATCATAAACCTGAACAACCTCATCCATAACCAATACTATCGAAGTTGACGACACCGAACTAAATGACAACGACACTAAACACCTGTGCAACTCATCTAACAAGATCCTCCTGGATCATATGTGCACCCCCAGAAATGGATTTTCGTAACCCATTCTCAAGGTTAGCACCAAATCTCTTAAAGACAAAATGAAAAGAGTTAGCCGAGTAGTGCAGGAGCATATGTCATGAACTAAATGCATCCATGAAATGGAAGTGATTACAGGGATGGGATGCTGGAATTTTGCATTAATGTCTAACATGTTCCACAATTTTGTGATGAGCTTTCCTCTGGGAGGCCATTACTACTGTTTTTAATGTTTTTGGATGCCAAACTTCCCCTGGCTAAGAGAGAAAGCTGACTTAACAGTTGAAAACTTAGCCCAATATTTTATGTATTGAACCATGATTAAATACAGCCCCTCTTCTTATAAATAGGGGGTTGCAGCACTGAAAATAGGGTTCGGAAATTTGAAAGCAAGTCAGATTCCTCCTTTGATGTATTACAACTTGTTACTTTTTTTCATTCATCTTGTATGTTTTCCTCTTTGAATTCACGTAATAATAGATAATCTGATATTTCAGACTTGTCTACAGATTCGTCTATGTTAAAGTGTTAATACATATGCCTATGTGAGGGGTTGAAATTATATTTCCAAAATTGTATTACATGAAGCATATCATTCATTTCTTTTTTTTCCATTACATCTTCCTGTCACTGAGATAGTTATAGTAAACCTTATGGTTTAAGGCTCTATCTTTTATATATATAATTCTTGGTACTCTGAGTTCTATATCCCGAGTTTTCCCTTTTCTTCGTTTTCTCTCATATATCTTATAAAGCTGATTAAATTGTAAGTATTTGAAGTGCATGGCCCCCACTATTTGTGTTATATTTATGGGAACTATGTGTGTGTGGAAATGCTGAAACATATGGCTTGTATCTTTGAATGAAAGAACCAACTCTCTGATATCTATCTATAGAATACTGGTGGTGTCTCATGCTGCTTGAGAATCATTTGAGGCACACCATTTATATGTACTCACACACTAGTATTGTAAGAAATCCAGGGTTGTCTCTAGGACCGACAGCATCTTCTGGCGTCATTTTCGGGGAGCTTATTGAAGTATTTTTCCCCCTGGATATGAAAAATTGAGCACCCTTCATGTAGGTGAGGGAAGTCTATTTTGATTTCTTTCACATCACCTTGTAGACTCCACATCCCCTTCATCATCATTCACCACTTAGGATTTTATAAGGCCTCATACTCGCTCAGAAACCTCACAATAGAAAGCCCCATTTGTTTATGACCCTGAAAAAATAATTTTCAAGAAAGTCTGGAGAGAGAAAACTCCCCCTACCTCTGCTACCTTCTCACCGGCCTTTACAACTTCCTCCTCCAGTTCTCAGGCCACTGTTGCTCACAATTTAGGACTTACTCCTAAGACCCTGACATACCCTCCTTCCCCTCCAACCCTTGTGGTCTTGACCTCGGTTCCTCAAGTAAATTTCCTCCTCCACCATTCCAGATGGCTCTTGTGATGCAGGAAAGTCTTCCATTTGTGGACAGAGGCAACCCCTCTAGCCCTAGAGTGGGTCTAGTCACAGCAAAGATCGATCAACAATTGAATTCCTTAAACAGTCATCATTGAAGGCCTACCTCAAACCGGTGGTCGATGAAGTTCCATTGCACTGCTCCAGCTTCCACTTCCTCCTCCTCAACGAGTGATTAACTTGAAACAACACAAAAGGGAAACAAAAATGATCTATTTACTCATAAAGTCAAGAATTCATGAGATACCAAGTAAATTACATACAAGAAATAGGAAAACATCATTGATTGTATTAATAATGAATCAAGAGCAAGCTTACAACCAAGTCTTGATATCGCAAGCCTTCTCAGAGGGTCCAGCCAGTATGTTTCTCAAGCATTCACTCGTCAAGGATGAATCTCCCAACATAAAACATCTCTCTCTCTCACTCATAAGCTTTAACACAAATTTAAGGGCACTCCACAACCTTCCACAAGCTATCAACAATCCCACACTTGTCACACCCACACTAGCTAGCTATCAAACTCAAAAGCACTAGTAGCACTGCCCAACCAAAAGAACTCAAAAACTAAAGATCTAACCAGTAGATCATATCAATGGTGAGTGATTTTATAGGAGAAGGAGTCTCCATGAAATGAGGGAGAGGGAGCTTATCCTCAAGGGAGGTTGCACAAGGGGTGGAACCACCATCCTAGAGGAGGAACGACGACCCAAACTGACCCAAAAACCAACTCTAGAAACATCTAGAAGGTTGACTGTTTGAACTAATTCACCAAATATGGATCGTCATGGGTCATGAACTAGGGACTAGCGATGACGTCGCAATGATGCAGTGCATGACAGAGAATCGTCGCGGATTTTAAGGGTTTACTAGTAATGATGCAGAAACTTAGTAAAAAAGGGTCAATCTTTAGCACTAGAGAGCATTTGATTAATATTCTTGCATAAGTGGGAAGATATGAACATGTTTATTTGACACATGACACAACAAAGGGACTGAGATGAGGACAATGACAAATTACTATGTAACAAATGCCCCATAAAGCATGAAGCCTGAGAGAGTGGGAGGAGTGAAATGCTTTATGAAACTGTTTGAACTGGGACACCACCTTGAAGATCCTGCAGGCACAAGTACAACTAATATCTATGATAGTGAAATACATATAGTTGAGGCATGGGCGCAACCATCCATAATACATACGAAACTTAGGTCTGTGGTATGGACGCAGCCATCCAGTCGATAAGACCATAATAATGACAAAGGTATGGTCGTAGCCATCCATGAAGACTCAGGCATGGTCGCAGCCATCCATCAAAGAGTCATATATGTAATCACAAACCAATCCATGCAGCCCAAACATATGTAATCTTAGTTTGGGGTCTTGAAACCCAACCGATCATAGTACAAATTCTATCATGTGAACGGATGTGCTGAAGTCAAACATGATAGAATGTCACTTGATTACTGGTCAATGATGTAAATCGTTAACAAGCGTGAGAGAAACCACCAATAATGTCAATGGTTCTCAATGTATTGTCCAGTACAATCCACTAAGTGTGAAAAATGAGTTGAAGTTGAAAACCTATGGAATCACCCAATCGAAGACCAATGAGGAAAGTCTGTCGTCAGACGTGAAGAACTTGCCATTGAGGCATGCATGTTAAAAGGTACCGAAAGGGATCTCTAGATCAATCTCTTAGATAAGGAGCTGGTGTCGACATGAGACGACCCGTCGCAGGAGGGCCATGATGTTTCCCCCCATCAACGACACGAGATAAGGAACAAGTGGTAGATGGTGAAACAGAGTATCAGAGGAGGAGGTAAGGGTGTAAACTGCAGAAGGATTATACTCTTGAACATATCGACGACACGACTTCGAAAGGTGGCAGCATTTTAGTACCAAGGGACCAGAGGCTTGATGGAAACAACATGGATCACATGGAATGAGGCAAAATGACAACCCAAAACCCCGGAAGGCCAAATGACGATGTGTGGAAGTGCCAACCCGACAAGAAGCAAACGTGTCGATGTTCAAGAGTGACTAGCTACCATAGGTAACCAATGATGACTTCCAAATTTTCCCCCACCATTTCTGGCGAGTACCCCAATTATTTTTGAAAACAAGATTGAAGGGGATAGCATATGCTTGTAATATAAGTTTGACCTTTGGACGAATCCAACCTAGTGACAGTTTAATGATCCCTAGGGAGGAGAAGCTCGAGTCTCGTCATGGTGATGAGTCCAATGTCGTCAGGGTTTAACGAGTCTGACATAGGTAAAACTTAGAGTCTTTTTCATGTTTAGAGATTTTGAAAAGACAGGGAAAAGAAAACTCTAGTGGGGTCCTTTTTCATAAATTGGTGTCTCTCGAGCCTGAAAAAGTATAAAATAATACTTGAGAGAACCGCTTGACCATTATGATCAAGGAGTGTTTTTCATAATTAGTGACCTCGATCCGAAAGAGTAGAAAATCGATCGAAGACACATTGTTTCGTAACCAATATCAAATTTGAAACGACAAAAGTCTGGCAATCTTTTCACGTTTACACTATCGGAAAAGAGCTCAAAGTGGACTGCCATTTATTTCGTTTAACGAGTCAAAAAGGAAAAACTAGGCAATCTTTTCATATTTTACAAGTCAGAAAAGAGCTTAAAGGGGACTCATCCTAGAGGAACGAGTGGTATAACGGGTAGAAACTGGTTCCGACAATGGTGGAACTGCTCAAAACATGTAATGGTGAAGAGGCTAGCTAATAAAACGACTCATCGCTACGGTCCCTCACGAAAGGAAAAACAACCAAGTAAAAGCATATAATTAGCCAAAGAGATGGCGATGATGAAATGAAAACAACCAAGGCTCATCTAGTAGAATTTAGCGGATAAAAATGGCAATCACGAGGTGTAAATCAAGTATGGGTTCATTTTTACACAAGCTTGTGTTAGCACTTGAGATTTCACCTGGGCTGAGATAGACAAAGCTCAAAGCTACATCAAACCATTTCACCTCGTAGCTAGCCCTACGAGGTATGAGAAGGCTCTCTCGGGTCAAACTCAGTGAATTTTTCAATAGGATGAGTTTACCAATTAGAAACACTGATTTTAGGCTAGTAAACTAATAAGGAGGGTTGATTTAAAGTTTTTGGGGTTTTTGGTGGCAATTGGAGGGAGTGCAATTCAGGGTGCGGGGATTGAGCTCATTTTTTTGCAGGTGGGTCTTTGGGGCAAGGTAGGAGTTTGTGCGGATGCCTTTAGCTGAGATGGATGATCAAGGAGGAAAGGAGAGAAGCTAAAGAGGGCAAACAATGAATTTGAATCCTCTCTAGACAGTGGAAAACATAAATATTAAACAAAATTGAAAGCTGAGCATGGCATGCATGAATTCAAACTTTATCACTTCTTTTGTTTAATTAGCAGCAGTAGAATGAGATATGAAACACATAAACACACTTACAATGACAAGTAGGAAACACACCATCAGCACAATAATCCACAAGAATTCACAATGATGTCTGCAAAACCCTGGCCTTCCTTTTCCTCAAATTGCAGAGATACAAGTAAAATATACAATAGAGCTTCTCCCTCTAGATTTCAACCATGAAAATGAGTAAGAGAAGGCATAATATAGAAGATCTAACTCCTTTCCCCACCTCTAGGGGTCGAGCTCAGCTTCCTAGGAGTTGTTGCAACTAATTCTAAATTAATCACTAGAT
>APFE030640520.1:0-11782 GCA_000404065.3 Pinus taeda
TGCAACAAGGGTCTTTCCTTCAGCTTCTTTGACACTTCAAAGAGCATGAACCTGCTCTGTCACCATCAAAGAGCCTGCACTAGCTCTGATACCACTGTTGGGTATTTTTGCAATGGGAAAATACCAAAACCAAACATTAATTGAACACAGAGTCAATGCTCTGTTTTATTTCTCTACTCCAGGATCTTTTATGCACAGGGAAGCCTTAAAAAAATTTACTGAACAGAGTATTTCACCACCATAAAATGATTTCTATTCATTAAAACAAATTCACTAAGACATCTTCATCCTCTTTCACTCAGAGGGATTCACCAAAACATTACAAAAGAAATTACTCTGTCTCCTTTGAAATATTACACCACTGTGTGTAAAAATTTCATTTACATTCACTGTTGTGTGAAAACAAAAATTAAAGGGATTTACAGTTTTACCTTTTCACTGCTGTGTGAAACAATTCATGGTTTTACATACTTGCCCTGGTTTTTCTTCTTTCACCTCTTCAACTCTTCTCCTGCCCTGTTGTGCGTTCTTTTCTATTTCTTACATTTCACTTACAAAAAAAACTTTACGCCTGCTGCGTTTTTCACCATCTCCTCACACCAGTCAATGAAATAATAAACATAATGCATGTATTATGCACTGCTGTGCATTCTTTCAATTTCCTAACATTACATTACAACTCAAAGAAAAAATCATTTACACATCTGTGCGTTCGCTGGTTTTCGTTCGCTGCTGCGAACCCTTTGTTCTGCTCCTCCCCGTGTGCTGCACTAACTGGAAGTCAACACTCATACGAAAAAAAAATATTATACAATTCATATGCTATTTAATGAAACTTACATACCCCATACTCCCATATGACATAGATATTACGCGCCGTAAAGAAACATTAAATACTTTACCAAAAACCATGTCATGTCATTAACTTAGGGTATGGGCTAAATACTACTCCAAGCATCATTTAATTTTACCAGACCCCATATGCACCTTCCTCGCGATCGGACTGCGGAAAATGAGGGACCAAATCGGACGCATATCGGACAACAAGTTTTGACCGACATTTATCGTCCGATAAGTGTCAGAGGGTGATGTCACCCCAATCCACGCGTCAGCTGAGGTTTTATCAAAGTCGTTCGTCCGGAAACCACTTTATGCCAAAGAGTGGTGCGATATGGTTCAGGCGGATTATGGTATTGCAAAAGTGGTTTCGGGGGTTGGACGGTCAGCGTTGAAATTATATTTTCAACAGGATGGCGACCCCATTGTGTGTGAGAAGCCATGAAACCCCAGATCATACAAAGAAGACCATTATGAGAAATCTGAGGGCGAGTTTAGCTATGAGGGTGAATACCCTCTAAACCCCTGAACATTTGACATACATGCAGTATAAACAATAACATAAGGTATTAACCGGCAAGAGCCAGAGTCATTATACTGTTCAGAACTGAAATCTTAGCTAGGGAACACTTCAACCACGGTGGATCTTACCCGGAAAAGGTGTCAAGCAGATGTCGTAGGAGATCCTCTCCTCCTGAATTAAACAAGAGTAAGCTGCCCATCATTATGCGAGACATATGAACCCGCAAAGAGGAAAATTAAGATTAGAGCTACAATAAACCACTTCATCATAGGAAGGGACATACGCAACAACAAAACAATAGCTCAAAAATTACCTGTAGGTCATTATCGCTGTCAAATACTGAGTCTGAAGCGGTAATGCCAGTAGTGACCTGGTTCTGTGCACCAATAGAATAGAGCTGCTGAAGAGTGAGTAGGACTGGGACAGGTTCCGCTGGAAGTTTCGAAACCCTGCCCCAATCGACGGTGCATTATTCTCTCCACAATCCAATGGTGGCAATCTCCTCGGTGTTTACCTCTTCTGTGGATTGCTATGAGCGTGACTTCATTTGGAGGCTCTGCTCAGGCCACGTACCGGACGGAGCAGAGGAGTTAATAAAAGTTGCAGTAAGTGTAGCATGCCATGTGATGGCAGCAGGGTAAACAAAATACTGGTAAACAAATGTGTTCCGCGTGGACCTCCAGTTGGTAATCAAACCTTAGTGTTAAAGACAATCATTAATTTGCTGATGTTTCATTGAAATTACAACTGCATAAATCCCAAGATGTGAATGTAATATAGTTGCGGTAAATTCCTTTTTGAGTGGAGAGTTACATGGACTATAGTGGAGGCTCCACTTTTCTTTACTTGTGTTTTCATTAGTTTTTAGTAGCAATGGGCGAGTTTTATTATGTGTGTTGGGATTACTCCTCTGAACATCTCGGAGAAGTTCGCATGAACGGAGGTCTTTATCACAACAGGAATGTTTCTCTTAATAAGTGTTCCAAGCATAAGACTAGTTTTTCTCTGGCGTTTCTACCGTTTGTAAATAGTTTTCTTACCCCACATCATTCTTAACTATACTTCTTCTATAAATGCATGGGGTTTTCCTTTGAACGGTGATGGTACGACGAGATCGAAAGTGATGGGAGGAGAAATCCTTATCTAGCCGCTCCTTTTCCTATGTCATGCTCTACATCAGATGTCAGGGCTGCATGTTTTCATATTTTAGCAAGTTGGGATGCTCTCTTCTCTTTAACTGTTTTGTTCTGGTTTGTGTAGTATGATATCTGGGAAGTTTCTCCATATGATTTTTGGAAAATTTCCATCTCTCCTTGGGTAATAGAGCAATTGGTGATTTTAATATGTAATGTTTTAGATTTTGGTCCCTTCTGGTCTTGTAATGTGTTTTATGGTCCACATTGGTTTCTAATTTTTGGTTCTGGTCCACAAAAGCACTGGTCAGTAGTCTGTCTTTCCACTCACTCCATATTTACTATTTATGGACTTCAGTTATGGTGCATTAATGATAATGCGTCACTGTTTTTCTCTACGTCTAAAAACCTCGGTTTATACTCTGGCGGTCATTGTTGGTTTAAAATCGGTTGTTGTTCTCTGATCGAAGCAATTGGTCATGTTCAAATACCTCATTTGAAACCACCTTTCCAACTTGTGAAAATAGACCGCGTGGTACGTTGGTTTAGGCTGACAACCCAACTTTTGGGGTATTGTCCTATTCGTCATTATAGTGGTCAAGTTCGTGTGGTTTATTTGCTCCCTTTGTGACAAAGCCCTCGACAGAGAATGGAAATTCGACGAGGCGACGCAAGTATTTCATTGTCTCTTCGACATTTATTTGAATGGAATTCATTAGCATCTTATTTCGACTCAGTCCCTCCCCGGGTACGAAAGGAAATCTGATGTCTTGAGTCGAGAGAGTTTGGTGATGAGTTTTACTTAATGGGGTCACAGATCTCAAAAAGATTCCTAATCTAGGGAAATTTAGGGAGAAGAGATTACATTTCTTACACTCTCTTGTAGTCCACTAACAGATAAATACACTCTTTAACTTGGTCCTGCACGATAAGTAGGTGGATAGCTGCAAAAATTTTGCAGGTCAAGAAGATATGAAGAGAATACTCTGGAATGTTCGTTTTTGCTTTGATTATATAGTTTCATGTGTGCGAAGGGTAGAGAGATATGTCATTTTAGACTCGGAATCTGAGGAACTCGCGGGGCATCACGTTTTCATCAATACACAAATTACTACCACTTCTCATCCATTTGCTACATCTTCTTCGCCAATGATCATATCACACAAAAGTGGATTTCTAGTGCCTCGTTTTGTCAAGTTAATTAGTATGTCTTTCTAGAAAATGTTGTTACAATTGTGTTGAAGGTCTACACTGGTATATCTCTCTTCTTACTCAATGCAGTAGATGGTGGCAATGTGGTTGATATGGTACTATGTTTTGCTTTCCTCTGTCACAAATGGTGGGTAGTCGAGCTTTTGATATCTCCAATGACATATATATAACTTTCTTTACAAGAACCATATGGCTTTCTTTACGAGAACTGCTCTTCTACTGGAACGATCTTGTAATTTTGTTATATAGTGTCCTTGCTCTGATCTAGTGGCATGGTATCTTCATGGCCCTGGAGTTACCCTAGTTCTTCATTATTGTCTATTGGTTATAAGGTTTTTAACACTACTCATAAAGTATGGATGTAGTTGATGTTAATATTGAAGCTCTAGTTTTGATAACCAATCTCTCTGTTTGTCTTACTATCCATATAAAAATATTTATATATTAATAAAAAGCTTTTTGTCTTGACTTACCAAAAAAATTTATTAAATACTTAAAATTTTGCAAACAATATCTATTTAAACCATTTTTCACTCTCAATTGACACACAGATGCTTCACTTCTTGAGAAAACCAAAATTTCCCATTATCCAAATCATTAAATAATTCATGGTTGAGAAAATATAAATCTATACGCAGAATCTAAATAAAGACATAGTGGATGAGTGTTTGTTTTTTTGGTTTTGTTGATTTTAAAATTTGTTATAATTAAACAGATTTTTTTTAATAAAATTGGATAATAAAAATGTTTGAATCATATTTTTAATGATAAAAATGAAATTAATATCATTATATTTAAAATCTTAAAACTTAATATTTTGAACTTTTATCGCTTTAGAGAAAGAAAAAAATTTAATAAAATCTGATAATAAAAATTTTCGAGTCATATTTTTATGATAGAAATGAAATTAGTATCATCTGGAACTGAAACAGCTGAAATCTTAAAACTTAACCCTTTGAATTTCCATTCCCGTTGCTCTGTGGGAAAAAAAAAAAAAAAAACAGTACACCCTATTTTTGAGACATATTACGATCGCTTATTTCGGGATTGGTAAATTACAAAGTTAGTTAACCAAAAATTAAGCAGTCAAACTGCCAGCTAACCTGGAAAGCAGACTCACCAATCAAATTGTTTAGAAAAACTAAATATGAGATATTCTGAGCTACATGTCTCGGTCGACCATTACCCTATCAAATTAAGCAGGCTGCTTGATCGGTCGACCTTTACCCTATCAAATTAATCAGGCAGTTTGAGAGTCATATCAGATTAGTAGGGCGGCCCTATCCTAGTGTGGACTCAAGGTATTTAGTGGACCTGGGGGATTTTTATTTCAATTGGATATTTTTATTTTTTGATAGCGAAATGTGTCGTTGTCCATAGTTATTACTACCAGAAACTGCCATCTATGGCTTTCTGCATCCTGGAATTCAATGCAGTGCGGTGAATAATTTAATACCATGGTAACTCCAACTGGCTATATCTATACAAGTGTGGTAGTGGTCAGCCGCGGCCAACGAATGACCGGTGCCATGCGTACAAATTTATTTAAAATGTAGCTCAGGGCGAAGTTTATTTCCGAATATAGTCCGGCGCACTTCGGATTCCCAATAGTGATTTTTATAAATAAGCGAATACGGTCCAACTAACTCTGATACAGAGAATGACTGTTGTATACGAATACCTAAATGTCTTCATCGAACTAATATTCAAACCCAACGTGCACATGCATATCTGAACAATATAAGTTGAGTCGTAGGTGGGCATGAATCCCCTTTCTAGTTCCCCAGTCAACGTCGATTTCACGCAACTCCGTAGATGACCTCATCACTGTGAAAAGGCTAAGAGCAGACCCTCTGATATTCTGCACAAGTTTTGTTCATGTTTAGGGTTTCTTTTTGTTTAGGGTGTGCATGTTTAGGGTTTTTCTTGTTTGTTCAAGGCTTTAGATGTTTTTGAGTTTAATCAAATAAATTGAAAAATATTTACCAAAAAATCACCATTCTAGCTAAATTATAATCACGCCTCTACACTTGCGGTAGTCTTTCAACCGCTTCTTTTCACCAATACTTATGTTCATGGACTACGGCTTAACATTCGATACTTAGTTTATTTTTGTTACCAAGTATTATTATTTTTTGTTACCAAGTATTATTATTAGTCTTTATACAGATAAAAACCCATACATATTCATCATCAACAACAATTAACACA
The DNA here is from genome assembly GCA_000404065.3 of Pinus taeda. Taxonomy (NCBI): domain Eukaryota; kingdom Viridiplantae; phylum Streptophyta; class Pinopsida; order Pinales; family Pinaceae; genus Pinus; species Pinus taeda. The sequence continues at coordinate 5,917 of APFE030640520.1, forward strand.
TATACAATTGCCCAACAGTATAAAGGGAGGGGCAACTCCCTGCAATATGAGTCTGCCTGAATCAATATATATAATCTTATTTTATAAGTACAAGTTAAATCTTGGAAAACTCCAAATTTACACTTAACCAAATTTTCACAATCTCGGCAAACTCGGTTGCCCAGCTCGTCGGCACCTCCGCATGGTCGCCGCACGACTCACCAACCCTTCGTTCACCTCGTTGCACAAACGTGTTGTTTTCCCAACTTGGGTGCACCTCGTCGTAACCAAGTCGCCACACACAGATGCCTCCACACGAGTCACACCTCCGTTCACAACTACAACACTTCACTCGAGTCGCCACACGACTTCACCCGGGTCACCACACGACTTCGCCTAGTTTGCCCAAACAACCTCACCTGGGTCACCACATGACTTCACTCGGCTCGCTCGAATGACTTCACCCGGGTCGCTTGACGACCTCACTCGGCTCGCCCGAATGACCTCACCCGGCTTGCCAGAATGACCTTACCTGGTTCATCGGAACGACCTCACCCGAGTTTCCTGCCCAATGACCTCACCCGAGTTTCCTACCCGATGACCTCGCCCCAGTTTCCTGCCTGATGCCCTCGCCCGAGTTTCTCACCCAACGACCTCACCCCAGTTTCTCACCCAAAGACCTCGCACGAGTTTCTCACCCCACGCCCTTGCTCGAGTTTCTCACCCGATGACCTCGCTCGATTTTCTCACCCGACGACTTCGCACGAGTTTTTCTGAATGACTTGCCCAAAGTGTGGGAACATCTCCTACACCCTTCGCACTTTTACACCTGCGTCCAACTTCGCACTTCAACCAACTCGTAGAAGAACTGCGTGGTGGAATGATGGCTTGTCTCCACAAACCATTCACCTATGTATATGAGCAGGTGGCAGGTTGTGTCACCCAGCCGACCCACGCCAAACGCCCAGCCGACTCACTCATGTGGTGATGTCTCACCCAAAAGGAGGGTCGGCCCACGCAACTGGTGGGAGCATCCCCTCCAGGCTCGCCCAACACCTATATGAACTCGTCCAAGGCTCGTTCAACCTCATTTCGCACATGCTCCTCGCACGCACTTCGCACAGTGAAGGTGACTCGGACCGCAGATCCTTACATCCTCCCCCACCTGAAGTCATCGTCGTCCTTGACAATATCTCATCCCAGCAACCATCTGTCACCAAGATATCCATACCAAGGCATACGCCCCATCGGTATGTCATACATCGGAAAATCATCTCAATCCATGATCATCAACCACCCTGTCACAGTCTCCTCATGCTGCTCTCCATCATGGAAGGTTGACCCCTCCACCTCGAGCTACATGCTTCCTACAACATATCGTGTCGACCTCATCATGTGTTGTCCTCGTGTGAGCTACTGCCATGATACTCCAACACAATGCTAACACATCTGTGTACACGTCGGCCCCCATGTTTGAACTAGTTGGCTAGCTAATCCAATTATCACGCTCAAACCATTAGAATGCACATCCTCATGCCACCATCAGTCATTTCTCAGAACATCCTGTCACATCATCAACTCGATCAAGAATCCAACACCATATAAGTAAGCCATGTCCAGGTCCATGAAGTAGTCTCCATCGCATATGCAACATGTTGTCTATGATGTTTGGTGTCAATGTGTTGCATGAGATCAGCCACATCTATCCCAACATCATCCATCTGCGAAACATCCGTCTCCTCAAAGTGAAGAGATCCTCTCCTCAAACTCCGACTCTCGATGTGCCACATCCAGGTCCATGAAGTCACCTCCATCATATCTGTATGTGCCATCCCTCAAGTCTGCCATAGAAACAAGTATACACCTATCTCATATATCCATGTGCTGCCCATGATCATAGATCAATCAGCTCCCATCTGTCAAAAGTGGTTAAGTCTTGCTCAACAAAGTGTTGCCACCAAGGCATCGCCATAACTCCATTACTCCAAAGTGTCTCATATCGATCCTCCACATCAAGTCACTGTTCCAAGCCACACCCATACATGTACTCGAAAGTATGCATCCCATCCTGCATCAAAGTCTCTGACCTCAGCTCCTCAATGCATCAGATCCTCCAAGTCCACCATATATGAAGTCCCAAAAGTCACAACAATCTCATCTCATCATGAGCTCCATGAGTCATCTCCAACCAACACTCTAACAAGCATACAAGTCTCGACCCAAAAGTCTCTGCAAGATGATTCAAATCTCCATGTAGTAGGAATGCTCCATAGTCTACTCACAACTCCATCCAAGTCCATGGCCTTGTTATACAAGTGTGCACAACCTCTCCATCGTCTCATAAGTAAAATATCTCCATGTCACATCAGCAAATCCACCTGTACAACATCTCTGCCTTGGCACTCCTCATTGGATGCCAATAAGTGACACCTCTACAAGTGCTCCTGCATAATGCCCCTGCATAAGACTGCGATGCTCCATGTCTCCAACCTGATGTCCATGACTAAGTTTCCCATGTTGTCCAACCAAGTAGACCCTTCACAACAATCGGTCATCCTCATCCAAGCTGCAATCTTTGGTCTAGTGAACTCGGTCACCCAACCATATCATCATCATATCATGAGTCTCTTCCGTCATAGCTCCCCCACTAAAGGTTCCACCAAAACTTGCTCTTGGTCTTGGCCATGAGAAGTCCACCCAAGTATCATCATATCTCAAGTGTGTGCCCTCCTCCAATCTATCCATGAGTCATGCCGGGCACTTAGCCAATTCTCTGTGTGGCTAAAGCATGAGCCATTCCTCAACAATGATCATCATGTTCCTCCCTTGTCACGGGCCTTTGTACCCTCTACCATAAGGTCACAAACAACCCCAATAAGTCCTGCAATAGTCAACAATCCTTGCTTTTCCATACAAGGTCTCATCATAGACATCCATGGTAAGATATTCCCCTGCATCAGCAAACTAATTTTGCCCTTCCCTACATATGGTTCATCTCCCAAAAGCTCAAATGAAACACAAGTATCAATAGTACTTACATCATCATCATGAAGCTCCTCCATGTGAGTATCCTCATCTATCCATGTCTGCAAACAACACGATCCTGGTCCAACTTGATCAATCTCAAGTTCATCCCCCATCATGGTCATGTCTGCAACATCCTCAAATGTCACAACTTCCTCTTCCTTGTCAGCACAATCTGCAACTTCATCCTGCTCCATTGTCCAACCAAGTTTAAGAAGTTTGTCTTCAAAATTCCTTTCCAAGAATTCAAGTTTATTTCGAATCCGTGGCTTCTCCTCTTTCATCCGCTTCAACTTGTATAAGGTAAGAAAGAGCTTCCCTTCGCATTCTTCCAAACCTACCATGCCTTGTCGTTTAGCTTGGCCCAAGCATAATGCTTCATCTCCGCTAGACCTATTTCACCATTCACTTGAATCACCTTGATATTCCACCTGTCACTTGCAAAACTTGAACTTCCTACCAATTCTTTGGTCTTTGTAGAATCAGCTCCTTGATTCAGTTCACCATCTCTTACATTTCTTAAAAACAAATCACCCACCAAAAAGTCACAATCTATGTGAAATCATGCCCTGAATAGACAACGCCTTTATATGCATTTATATATGTATTTATTTTTATTTTTTCCATGAATCAATGGTTTCAATTAGGGAAAAGGCTCACAATCGTGTATTTATACTTGTCTATTACCTCTATCTACACAATCTACATGAAATTCTGGCCTGAATAGACGACGTCGAAATGTATTTATTTTAATTTTTATCGTTTCCGTGAATCGATGGTGTCAATTAGGGCAAAGGCTCGCATTCGTGTATTTATACCTGTCTATTACCTCTATCTATAGTTCTATTTAGCTTAACTCTCCATAGTTGCCAATTAGCAGCCTCTGCAATAAATCTCAATGGATAATGGATGGATGTTCTGGTATTCTGTGACAGGGCTCACCTCAATCTTTATATTCTTTGTCTTTGATGTGTGGAGGAGGAAGACTTATCGCAGGCTTCCTCTGGGACCTCCAGGGTGGCCGATTGTAGGAAACCTGTTCCAGTTGGGTAACAAACCTCACGAAGCTCTCTTCCACCTCGCTTAGAAGTATGGCCCTCTCATGTGTGTCTCTCTCGGAATGAAAACTACAGTGGTAGTCTCCTCTCCAGCCATGGCAAAGCAAGTTCTCAAGACCCATGACCATGTTTTTGCGGGCTGAATGGTCATACAGTCAATTCAGTGCCTTTCTTACGACAAGTCCTCAGTAATTTGGGCCCAATATGGATCCCACTGGCATTTGCTCATACGCATATCCAATACAAAGCTCTTCAGTGTCACGAGGTTAGAAGCCCTGGAACATTTGAGAAGAGATGAAGTATTCCGAACAATCAAGTAGATTCTATTCGGAAGTAGAGGGGCAAAGTGTAAACATCGGAGAGATGATGTCCCACTTCACTCTTAATATGTGAGGCAAGATGACCTTTCGTAAAGACATGTTCCATCCCAATTCTCCAGCTTTCCAAGAGTTCAAAGATGGTATTTGGGAATGGGTGGTGAATGCAGGAGCTCCCAATTTGGCGAACTACTTTCCCTTTCTTCAATGGATGGATCCTCAGGGTGTGAGATGTAACGCAACATTCTATTTGGGAAGGGAATTTGGTATTATTGACAAATTCATAGAGAACCACCTCGCCACAAAAGGCAAAACGACGGACGCGAGTGATGGTCCTGAGGATCTGTTGAATGCTCTACTGGATATGAGAGGCAATGATTTTACTCTCACTGACATTAGAGTCTACTTAACTGTACTCATTTCCATTCTCCATTGTTGGTATCATACAATAAGGCTATTGACATATTTAATGATAGATTGTATCTTATTCTAAAGTATCGGAGTATACTAGTGAATTCATACTGCCAAAGTAATTTCTCTTATGGCCAATTGCTTGATGCAGGACATATTTGCGGCGGGAAGCGACACTACTGCGAAGACCATGGAGTGGGCGATGGCAGAACTTATACGCAATCCGGAGAGAATGAAATGAGCCCAGGTCGAGTTGGACCAGGTAGTTGGGTGCAACAGAAGGGTCGAAGAAAGTGACACCGACCGTCTACCGTATCTTTGTGCAGTGGTGAAAGAAGGGTTCCGACTACACCCAGTAGTTCATCTGCTCGTTCCACACAGAGGACATAGTGATTGTGATGTTGAGGGATTGTGTGCAGAGCCTCCATGAGGTGAGGAAATGTTTGTTGAACCCATTTCCTAATGAGCCACTTTCCCTAGTAAAGGAGTTGGCTTGCTTTGATAACATGATATAGCAGGACCATTCGCTGGAAATATACCTTGCTCTACATGTCCATGGTCCTATTAGTTTTTTCATGTTCTATGCATCTTGAGTTATGATTTATTGGTGTTAGCTACTTAGAAATGTTTGAGTGTCCAGCAATGGAGGAAAGTATGGTCGCAGTCGATCCACATTGAATATTGGGTGCAGGCTAAGGAATGGTGGAAAGCTGAGCTCCAAATAATTGTTCACTGCAACCTTAGTGATGGTGTAAGTCCCATATCGAAGTGGGTGAATCTTGTAGTGAGGCCCAGTGAGATGCTCCTTCTGCAAATGTAACCAAACTTTGTTGCCCATCTAGAATTTGTGTGGCCCTCGATGTTGATCATGACGTTGTTTATACTTAGCATTTTCTCTATCCAATATGTCACAAACCTGTTGGTAGATGTGCTGAATGTGCTCAATGAATCTGTCAGCCCTGCCAGCTTTGTACTAAACATGAGCCAAACAGGGAAAATTTTAAGAACCACCCTAAATTTATATGTATAATAAATAGGTGAATCCCCATGATACATAGTAAAAATGGGAGGCGATTT